>CAEFZP010005020.1:0-25000 GCA_903064625.1 Mallotus villosus
ACGGACCGGACGGAGACAGACGGAGCACAGTGAGAGAGAGACAGTAAGAGATGCAGTGCGAGAGAGTGAGGAGAGAGAAGAAATGAAAGAAAGATCAAAGAGAGAGTGAGAAAGAGAGAATTATAGGTATTCAGAGCCCTTCTCCCTGAGAGAGGGTTGGTCTGGGGGGTTGCTGTTGGAGACCGTGCTGGCTCTGAAGCCACTCTCAGTCGCACTACACTCTCTATTACCCATCGATCTCCAAATCAGAGTTCATGATGTTGGAAATGGATCAATCTGGCCCGGACAGTCACATGACCTACCCGCAGGCTCTGGGCTTTGGGGGGTGGGTGGTGGTGTCAAAGGTCATAGCTCATCTCCTTGACTACACAAAATACTGTTTTTCCATCCGGGCTGCACCTATTGGATGTTTTCCCCCGAATCGACCGCGTGGTTAAGTCATTGTATGAAAACCTCTCGTCAATAACCGTGGAAACGGTCGGAGTCATTTGACCATAATAAATGTCAGCTCGCTGATGTGAACACAACGGCCTAATGTCAGGGGGCCGCTTGATTCGTCTGCCTGACTGACAACAGAGCGGGGGGGATGTAAAACAGCCCTAATTACACTCCACGTTTTTCCACCCTGTGACCACAACTAACCATCGAAACAAACCCCTCCCACAGGAAGAGATGCAGCCTAAAAACGTGTCCCTTTCTCCGCACGCACTTGGGCCACCTCGCCCAGCGAGCGTCACGCTATATCTACCTCGTCTAACCTTTGTGCCGTGTGGCTCTGAGCGAGTGAGCCACGGCCAGCGGAGGTGACACGCCTGTCCTCGGTTCTGCCCTGAGAGACACCAGACAGCGAGGAGATGAGCCGGGGTGGGAGAGAGATCAGTCACAGGGGAGATTAAAGCACAGGGCATATTGTGTTTGTGTCACATGAAAATAGAGAGAGAGGGGTGGGAGGGAAAGAGAGAGAGACAGGAAGAGGAAGTGTGAAAGAGAGAGAGTGAGAGGCGGGAAACGAGGGAGAGTGAGCTGGAGAGCACAAAGCGAGTGTGAGCAGGATCGAGAGGCCGAGCAGCGAGAGGGGCGGTGCGCGAGAGAGAGAGAGAGAGGCGAGCGAGAGAGGGCGAGAGCGCGTAGAGGGCGAGAAGGAGAGCGAGAGTACTGGTAGCGGACGGTCAGAGCGAGGCGCGAGCAGAGAGCTCGCGACGCGCGCTCGAGTCGCCCTTTCCTTCTCTCCGCAGAGCGACGGTAGGGACGAGGAGCGTGTGAGAGAGAGAGAGAGAGAGAGAGAGAGCAGAGAGAAGAGCTGAGGGAGACGTGTGTGTGTGCGCGTGTGCGAGAGACGGATGAGAGAGAAACGCGAGAGCGAGGTCGAGAGTGCAGCGAGCTGCTGAGGTCGAGAGTGGGCGAGCGAGAGGAAGCGACGGGTCGGAGAGGGAGAGAGAGCCTCAGAGACAGAGCGCAGCACACATCCTCACCGGCTCCCTCTCCTCCTCCAGGCTCGCCTCAGCGCCCTGGCCCCAGGGGCTCTGCGTGGGCCCCCAGTCTGAGCCTGGATCCTGGGGCTTCAGAGGCCCTCCAGCCACCTGCCCTCCAGCGCAGGCTGTCTGGTCAGGACAGGTGTCCACACTCAGGTGTCCACTGTGGCCTGGCTGCAGCCGACGTGTCAACACACACACCATCTGTTGTCCCTGACGCGGACAGGCCACGCACCGCGCCCGGACAAACACAGCTGGGAGGGGGTAGGCTAATGGTGCGGACAAAGAGGCCCGCGACCTTGACACTGGCCAGTGTGTGGTCAAGGGAGAGCGATAGAGCGAGAGAGAGGGAGAGGGAGAGGGAGAGGGAGAGGGAGAGGGAGAGGGAGAGGGGAGAGGGAGAGGGAGAGGGACGAGGGAGAGGGAGAGGGAGAGGAGAGGGAGAGGGAGAGAGAGAGGGAGAGGGGAGAGGAGAGGGAGAGGGAGAGGGAGAGGAGAGGGAGAGGAGAGGGAGGGAGAGGGAGGGAGAGAGAGAGGAGAGAGAGAGAGAGAGAGAGAGAGAGAGAGGAGAGAGAAGAGAGAGAGAGAGAGAGAGAGGGAGAGAGAGAGAGAGAGAGAAACACAGCAAAGAGACAGTGAGGAGAGAGAGAGAGAGAGGAGAGAGAGAGAGATAGAGAGACAGTAAGAGATACAGAGTGGGAGAGGGAGAGAGACAGGGAGAAGGAGAGAGAACAGGAAATATAGATGGATGGGAGTCAGTGTCAGTGTGGGAGAGAGATTTGGATTTGTGAGAGGAGAACACGCTTATGTTGCCTGGCAACACATCCTTCTGTGTGGAGATGGAGGCAGGATGTGGGGTTTGGTGTTTATCCGTCTGTGAATTTCACTCTGAAACGCTCTGGCTTCGCCCTGAGCCGGTCTTTGTCTCAGACAGAACACAAAACAGAACCTTCCCCGGCGTCGTTAACTGCAGCTCCAGCTCTGGGAGGTTAGCGGACGGGTCGCCCCCTGAGCAAGGTGTCACCCCTCCAGCCCCTGTCAAAGAGTTAATTACGGCCTCATTACCTCCGCTCCACGCTCGGAAGATTCGCTCCCCGGTTAAAAAAAAGGTGAGAGAATTGAGCGTGGAGCTGTTTCCTTAACCCCTGTTTGGTTTGGTCCGGACTGCAATAGGGGCTCTGTGGCTCTCCTGTGCGTGTGATGGAGATGGTGTGCTTTATAAACACACACGTGCACCGTGGTCTCCATCAGCCATCTGCATTAGCTGGTGGGCAGGTCAGTGGTTGGCTGGTGTTTCCACCTGGTTGTTATGGGTATCCAGGGCTTGCCAGTGTGTGGCCCAGGGAGGGGGGGGCTGCACTGGGTCTGGCCAGCCGTCAGCGTGGGGGGCGGTCGGGGGGGTGGAGGTCCTCATGTCTTTAGGCTGATCACTTCATAATCTAGTCAGGCGGGGGTCTGTATTAGACGTGAAAAGGCTGTTGGTACTAATGACACTTCACAGAGGCATTGTGGGTAGCGGGGCTGAAGAGCAGGAGGCTACTGGGGGGGGAAATGAGAACTTCAAAGCGAAGCACGGATCACATCAAAAGGATTCTTGAAGTGGATCAGCATAATTTGGTTTAAAAATGGCAAATAGGTTGATGTGTGTGTGTTGGGGTGCGCGTCCGTGTGTGCTTGCGTGTGTGTGGGCGTGGGTTTGTGTGTGTGTGTTGGTGCTTGTGTGTATGGACGCACAGCTTGTCATGAGCCACACACACAGAGAGCCATAGGCTGCTCTCTGCTTGTGTAAACTGTGATCTCTCTACAGACCAGGCTCTCCAATCCATCTCTCCAACCGCCACGCCGACCCTCGATCCATACCGTATCAGACTGCATACCAGACACTGCAGTACATTACAACGCAAACACACAATAGCCCACCATGTGTACTACAGCACACGCTGCATACAACGTAACTGCGGCAAATACCAACCGTTAAAAAACCGTTAAAAACGACCCTGTCTGGTTCGTCTCTATGTAGGCTACTGAATAACAAAGTAGAAAGGAGACGTGTCAGATTGAAGTGATCGGTCCACCGATGAGTCAGTGAAGCTTTTGAAAAGCAGATGTGTTACGCAAGGTGGAACTGAATGGCAGGTGGCCTTGGGGCCCACGCGGTGAATTCAAATGTAATTTTAATGCCGCAACATGGACTAGCAGATGGAACAACAACAACGAAAGCTTTCAATAAAACTATCTTTTCCATCCGAGGTTAAAGTTGTTAAAATAAAATATGTTCCGGCTCGCGTTCTCGATTACAACGTCATCTGCAGCTCAATTATCTACAATTCTATTTGGTCCGCAGCTCGAAGGCAAGAGTAAAAAAGATTTAATTTCGTCTACTGAATCGATAGCTTCTAATTCAGCTTGTCTCACCCTCATCACACGGCAATCCGCTGTATTTATAATTGTATTGACAGTATTGATCATTATTGACGACTATGCAGTGAACTAGAATGAAGTACCTCTCGTTAGAACTATAGGAACTCGTTACCAGCCTAGCTGTTTATGGTTGTCGGAGTCAAATACAGGGCAGTTAAATAGGTTTCGCTGCAAAAATTGAACAAAAAAAATGCTTTGTATTTCCTTTAGCAGTGTTTGCATTTGGGTGAGGTTGTGATGCGGTCAGCATTCTGTGAAATAGAAAATATAATGAAATTCAAGTTCAGCTTTTGTTGTTTCGATTCACTCCAATAGTGAGCCATTCAGGCCCTGACCCACTTTTAGTGAATCACGATGGGCAAGTGTTTTGTGAATGCGTGTCCACTCCACACACTCAAAAACCCTGAAACTTTGATGGGTTTTGTTATTTCTATTCAGGTAATGGCAGGAGAAAAAAAACTTGAATGGAAGAACAAAACAAATAGGTAGCCTAAGCCATCACTGAGCGCGGGCGCAGAGGAAGTGAGGTTGAAGAACAGGGTCACTCTTCCATCAAAAGCAATCTCTCCAGGTTCCGTTCCAACTTCTGACAGCACTTATCTCTTCTGTAGAGTACAGTCTTGTACGCTTCTGAGTGCTGCGCTCCCGACAACATGTGTAGAACGGACAGAAGAAGCACGTCGTGCGTGTAACCTACCAGCACACACTTAGAATAAAATAAATAAGTAACGCACACTTGCAGCGCAAGCATGATGGGCCTGCTAGCTACAGGATAGACTTGTGTTGTCTTCTCCACGAGCGTTGACAATAATAATATTGTTGGAAATAAAAGGCAAAACCAACTAGTATTAGGCTACTGAAACGTATTTTAATTGGGATTAATCCATATGTCAACACGATCAGAATAAACATTGTCATGTGCGTTTTACCAATGAAATAACGCTTCGATTATTTCAAGGCTAGCCTACGCTCAGAAGAAGTTCATAAAAGGCCATATAGAGTCACGGGTAACGTGTTTACAGTTACAAAGTGTGAGTTTCATCTAACAGCATACAGAGTTGTGACTTGCTCACAAATATAGATAGTGCTTATGATGGATTGCAACATCATAGTTCTCCAGCTGAGATCCATGTGGGTTTGGTCGATAGGTGACGCTACTTCCTCTTGTAGGCGGCTCGTGAATGCCTTGATCCCCCAGATGTTGTCTTTGTGCACGAGTACGCGGGTAAATATGAACATTAGCAACATGCCCTCATAGAAATATCAAAATACCTACACCTTGACTCAATTAACTGCGCCTTTATCATGCCAACGTACACAAATAATATATCAATGTAAAGAAGCGATAAGTAGTCCTATATCTCGCTTCAACTATTTCATGGATATGCAGATATTAGAGAACTAAAATACGACCCGTGTTTACTTCTTCGAATCTCTTTTGTGTATAAATCACCAGAGATCGGCATGGTGTGACTAGTTGGCCCTGTAGTCCACTGTACCTGGCTACTCCGGTGTAGTTCAAAAGAAACTAACCTATGCGCATTCGCGTCCACCGTATTAGCCATGGCCGTACCATTCTACGAGGAGGGGCTGACTGTGCAGCAATTTGCTCTGCCACCCTGCACCGTTCAGTCCCCGGTAGTGGCGCGTGTAGACAACAGCGCGCACTTGGACAAGCCGTTTATATGACCATCGTTAAAACACCCCGCTATCCTGCTCTGAACGACTTTCTAGACCCACAATCTGGACTGAGAATTGGAAGGTCAAAGTGATACGAGGGGCAAAACGTAGATGGTTGTTACAGTTGGTTACATTAGTGTGGGTTGACAACTCCAAGCGGAGTCTGTCTGTCTGGGGCGCTCACGGAACGGAAGAATGAACTTGTTCAATATATGATCTTCCTGTCCGCTGTCCAGTTCAATTGACCGACGGTTTATTCGCGAACCTCGAAAACCGTTAATTCTTCAAGAAAACGTGTTGACCATCGTAAGAAGAGTTTATGCGCTGAACAAACCGTGACAGGCTACTATGCCAGGATGGATCTGCTACGGTATATATTTATATGTGGACTATTCTGCACACAAGCCTACGGTAAGCTTTCAAAACACCTTCTCTTGTTCATTAAGCTTCTTTGGAAAAAAAAAGAATAATTCGTGGTTTTAGTTTTTCTTCTACAAAACCCTCGCCTGAATTTAGCGTAGCCCATACTGCTGTAGGCGTGCTGTAGCCTATAGCTACCTGTTCGAGGTGCAACATTCACGCTTGAAAATAGATTTAATGTTCGCTAAATACACTAAACTAGTTGATCATCAGTCTGTTGGCTTACTGTGCTAAGATGATCTATGGTAATGAACAGCACGAGCTATTCTTTTGTCTGCTTAGTGCATACTTTTTTTCATTAACCCTTTGAAATTCAAATCACATACACGGGAAACGGCTGTTAATTAATTAGATCCATTTAATTGTTAATTTACTGGAACTGACCTAATTGATATGTGTGTCTCTAGATCGTATATTTAACTTTGCCCTTGGATATTTGAAAACGAACATATTTCATAAAGAAATTAGTAAAAAAGAAAGAAAAAAAAAGCTTTTTTTCTTTTGCATGATAGTTACTCATCTGCATTTGTTTCCCCACATACTAAATCCCCCCCCCCTCCAGTCTTAACACCTCAGATCCAGACATAGCCCCAGCCTCAGTCCCAGACCTAGCCCCATAGCACCAGCCCCAGTCATACCCCCAGCCCCAATCATAGCCCCACGCCCCAAACAGCCCCAGTCATAGCCTCAGCCCCAGTCATACCCCCAGCCTTAGCCCTAGACATAGCCTAAGTCCCAGCCCCAATCATAGCCCCAGCCCCAAACATAGCCCCAGTCATATCCCCAGCCTCAGCCCTAGACATAGCCTAAGCCTCAGCCCCAGCCCCAATCATAGCCCCAGCCCCTAACAGCCCCAGTCATACCCCCAGCCTCAGCCCTAGACATAGCCTAAGCCTCAGCCCCAGCCCCAATCATAGCCCCAGCCCCTAACAGCCCCAGTCATACCCCCAGCCTTAGCCCTAGACATAGCCCTAAGCCCCAGCCCCAATCATAGCCCCAGCCCCAAACAGCCCCAATCATGCCCAGCCCCATCATAGCCTCAGCCCCAGTCATAGCCCCAGCCTCAGTCCCAGTCCCAGCTTCAGTCTGGAGAGGGTGGTGTGGGACCGTCCCCAGTACCGTGAGGACTCGATCCCCTGACGCTGGAGGGTTGAGAGACCCAGGTGCTTCAGGTTCTGAGAAGCAGATGATGCACGAGAAATCCCTTTTCTCCGGAAAGTGCCAGAACGTGTCATGGAGACAGCGATGCTGAATTAAGTCCCCAAGTGTTTGGGGCCTGTTGGGGACACTAGTGTCACTGGCGTCCATGACATACTCTTGTGAGCTCCCTGACACCTCCAGACAGCTCAGTGTAGCTCAGGTCCAGCTCTCCTCACGTCTGTCCCAGCACCACCCCTCATCGACGGACTTCCATTTCAGAGCTCTTATCATGGCCTCCATGGTGGAAGACTGCATGCTAGCTCTCCTGCCCTCCAGCTTTCCTCTCTCTACTGACCCTCTTTTGTAAATCTCCAAGTCCGAGAGTTAGTGTTGTGTCCGACTGGCTGAGTGGTTAAAACAGCTTTCCTGCCCCAAGACCGTAGGGAATTACTGTTCATTTGACTGTTGGTGATTACATGAACGAGCTCTTGGCAGGGCCGTGTGAATGAAAGTAAGCCTGTGCGGGATTAAAGTGGGGCGGGGGGGATCTGTGTGTGTGTGGGGTGTGTGCCCAGGTCACAGGGACTGATGCGTAGTGATCTGACTGGATTAGAATGCTCTCTCTTATAGAGCACGAGGTGGTGTGAGGAGCCTGCCCCACGAGGCTCCTTCCATCACGGAGATCCAACACCAGAAGGACGTCCACTCAGCGGGCTGCCCGCCGGCAAACAATCTCATCTCTCAAAGCTGTAAAAAGCCAAAACACGAAACCAAAAACAAACACAAAAAGCGTCCTATTCCTGCCTCTCCCTGCGCTCGTAGCTCTGGCACCGTGCGACTGCCCCGCGGCCATGTGACCAGAGCGATGTCGGCAGAAAGCGATGTGACAGTTGATACGGCCGGAGCCAAGTGCAGAGGGCGATAGTGCTTCTCTCATATGGCAGGGCTTGCTGTGTAGTCAGGGAGTCAAGCGCACCCCCGACGACTGTGCCTGACGACTGTGCTCTCAGGCTGTCTCCTCTATGGGTCCACTGCATCACCTTACAGACACGAGAGAGTGTGTGTGTGTGTGTGTGTGTGTGGGTGTATGCTGCCGATGCGTATCTGTGTGTGCGTATGTCTGCGGTATGTGTGAATGTCTGTGGGTGTGTGTGAATCTACGGATTGTGAGTGAGAGTGTGTGTGTGCGGTGGGGCTTTTCATCTCTGGAAGGCCAGTCTGACTGTTCCTGCAGTGTACAGACTAGCATAGGAGGAAGCTGGATGTGGCCACGATCATCTGTCAAGGAGAGACTGTGTGTGAACGTTGAGGGAGAGAGTGTGTGTGTGTGTGTGTGTGTGTGTGTGTGTGTGGGTGTAGCATTGTAGAGACCAACGAGGAGGAGAAGAAGAGATTGAGAGAGAGAGAAGCGATGTTTGGTTATGAAGGCTGTTCTGACTGTGGCTGGTGCTGAATGGAGGGCATGGGAGGGAGGAGGGGCGGGGGAGGATGGCGGGGGGGGGGTGAGAGCGGGAGAGTTAGTCAGACAGGCAGAGAGTTGGCACACTTGAGTGGTCCGGGTATTGAGGCTTGTCTCTCGGCGGTGTTAAAGACTGTGACGACTCAGGGAGAACACTGGCTGGCTGCCTCAACCCCCGGTTGCCAGGCGACTGCCAATCACAGGGCTGTAGGTGAGCAAACCCACCTATGAGAGTCAAGCAAGTGTTTTAGGAAATGAGATTTGGACTTCAGTTATGCATTTTAATGTGGTTTCCATAAAAGGGGCTGTTACCGAAGAGAGATGTAGCTCACCAACTCAGAGGACTGGAGTGGTTATGTAAAGAGATCCAGCTGTATCTGTAGCACTGCTAGACGTCAGACTCTCCCATGATGCAGCCTTGAAGCCTTGCGTGTTCCTCCTACACATGAACATGGCAAGTGATGTCGTATCTCGTTATCGGAGCGACTCGAAGGAAGGGATCCTGACAGCCCTGCCTCTCGTCCTAGTCCTGCAGTAGTCCTAGCCCTGCAGTAGTCCTAGTCCTGCAGTAGTCCTAGTCCTGGAGTAGTCCTAGTCCTGCAGTAGTCCTGCAGTAGTCCTAGTCCTGCAGTAGTCCTAGTCCTGCAGTAGTCCTAGCCCTGCAGTAGTCCTAGTCCTGCAGTAGTCCTAGTCCTGCAGTAGTCCTAGTCCTGCAGTAGTCCTAGTCCTTTAGTAGACCTAGTCCTAGTCCTGCAGTAGTCCTAGTCCTGCAGTAGTCCTAGTCCTGCAGTAGTCCTAGTCCTAGCCCTGCAGTAGTCCTAGTCCTGCAGTAGTCCTAGTCCTGCAGTAGTCCTAGCCCTGCAGTAGTCCTAGTCCTGCAGTAGTCCTAGCCCTGCAGTAGTCCTAGCCCTGCAGTAGTCCTAGTCCTGCAGTAGTCCTAGCCCTGCAGTAGTCCTAGTCCTGCAGTAGTCCTAGCCCTGCAGTAGTCCTAGCCCTGCAGTAGTCCTAGTCCTGCAGTAGTCCTAGTCCTTTAGTAGACCTAGTCCTAGCCCTGCAGTAGTCCTAGCCCTGCAGTAGTCCTAGTCTTGCAGTAGTCCTAGTCCTGCAGTAGTCCTAGTCCTGCAGTAGTCCTAGCCTTGCAGTAGTCCTAGTCTTGCAGTAGTCCTAGCCCTGCAGTAGTCCTAGTCTTGCAGTAGTCCTAGCCTTGCAGTAGTCCTAGTCTTGCAGTAGTCCTAGCCCTGCAGTAGTCCTAGTCTTGCAGTAGTCCTAGCCTTGCAGTAGTCCTAGTCCTGCAGTAGTCCTAGTCCTGCAGTAGTCCTAGCCTTGCAGTAGTCCTAGCCTTGCAGTAGTCCTAGTCCTGCAGTAGTCCTAGTCCTGCAGTAGTCCTAGTCCTGCAGTAGTCCTAGCCTTGCAGTAGTCCTAGTGCTGCAGTAGTCCTAGCCCTGCAGTAGTCCTAGTCCTGCAGTAGTCCTAGCCTTGCAGTAGTCCTAGCCTTGCAGTAGTCCTAGTCCTGCAGTAGTCCTAGTCCTGCAGTAGTCCTAGTCCTGCAGTAGTCCTAGCCTTGCAGTAGTCCTAGTGCTGCAGTAGTCCTAGCCCTGCAGTAGTCCTAGTCCTGCAGTAGTCCTAAACCTGCAGTAGTCTTAGTCCTGCAGTAGTCCCAGTCTTGCAGTAGTCCTAGTCCTGCAGTAGTCCTAGTCCTGCAGTAGTCCTAGCCTTGCCCCCAGCAGGCAGCAGGCTGTGCTGTAACAGCAGGTGGGGTTAGTGCTGGCTAGTCCTGTGGTAATAACATCAAACACTTGTTTCTTCTCTCTCCCTCTCTCTCTCTCTCTCTCGGCTCATCCTCCCTTCTCCTTGTCCTCCTCCTCTTTCTCCTTGTCCTCCTCCTCCTTCCCCTTGTCCTCCTCCTCTTTCTCCTTGTCCTCCACCCAGCAGACGACAAGATTAATGTGTTCATGTTGTCTTCTTCCTGACAATAAACCCTGAGAGAGAGAGACGGAGAGAGAGAGAGAGAGACTGAAAGAGAGAGAATCTTTCCTTAACCCCCTCGCCAAAAAAACTCTGAAAACTCGGCACGCTTGACAAATATAAACCATCAACAACACAAAAGCGTATCTGGTAGCGGGTCGTGTTCTGTGAGTGCAGCGTCCCGGGGGGAGAGAGCGTGCATCTGGAGCGCTTCCCTCAGCCCGCTCCCCAAACAGCCAGCGTGGCGGAGGAACAGCGTGGCGGGGGGGGAGCAGCTCTGTGATGGAGCGCTCCTGTACAAACTAACGAGGCCTAATGACCGCCTGGCTCCTGTCTGTCAGGATGGGGAGTGTGACCCGAGTGTTTAGGTGTAGTGGTGTGCCGTCTGCCAGCCAGCCACACACACACACAGACACCCACACACACACAGACACACGTAAGGAGACTGGGATACAGGCTGTGTTTATGCCAGGTGAATATCCTGTATTCATAACTTTATTCATAACGGACCTCTTTTCTTCTCTCTCCATCCTCTCCCTCCCCAGGGTCCCGTCTCCGCCAGGACGACTCCCCCCCCAGGATCGTGGAGCACCCCTCTGACCTCATCGTGTCCAAGGGGGAGCCGGCCACCCTCAACTGCAAGGCGGAGGGCCGTCCGTCCCCCACGGTGGAGTGGTACAAGGACGGGGAGCGCGTGGAGACGGACCGGGACAACCCTCGCTCTCACCGCATGCTGCTGCCCAGCGGCTCCCTCTTCTTCCTGCGCATCGTCCACGGACGACGCAGCAAGCCGGACGACGGCAGCTACGTGTGCGTCGCCCGCAACTACCTGGGCGAGGCTATGAGCCGGAACGCTTCGCTGGAGGTGGCTTGTGAGTACCTCCTCTCTGGGGTGTCACCAGGGGGGCTGGGGGACGGGGGGGGCGCCGTGGCGACCGACCGGTGCGTCGGCGTGGCGACGTGGTTTGGGGTGGAGTATAGCTGTTACTGCTCGAGTACAGGCCAGGATCATCAACACGAGATTACTGGCTCATTTACATGTTTTGCGGATGTTAATATAACTGCCATGGGCTTCACACGGGCGTGTAATTGAGGAGAGTAATTTGCTGAGATTGTAGTCTACTGTGTGTGTGTGTGTGTGTGTGTGGACCTATAGGGTCTCTTTATGATGATCTCTGTAGGTCTTAGCTGTGACAGCAGCTTGATCTATTGATTTCCATTACCCCGGTTCCTAAGAGGCTAAATGAAAAAGTCATGAAAAATGGATGAAGTCCCTTGATTGTTCTTTTATTTGTTTTTGACGTTGTGCTCTCTCCTCTCTCTCTCCTCCTCTCTCTCCGCCTCTCTCTCTCTCTCATCTCTCTCTCTCTCCTCTCTCTCTCTCTCTCTCCTCTCTCGTGTCTCTCTCTCTCTCTCTCCCTCACGCTGGGTGTTTAATGGGGTCTTTGGCGATGCAGGACCTGGTGTTAAATGAGCTGTTGGATTTAGTTGGACCTTGGAGGTGCATGCAGGGGAGCGAGGTCAAGATGTCACCCAGAGAATGTCATAGAGAGAGAGAGAGGCCTGGGTGGGCGAGTGTGTGTGTGTGTGTGTGAGGGAGGGAGGGGGTCAGGTGTGTGTGGGTGTGTGTGGGTGGGGTACATGGCATGAAAAGAGTTCTACACTAATGTGAAATATGGGACTGTCATCATCTGAGCAACATGGCCTGACCTATTTGATGACCCAGGAAATGTGTGTGTGTGTGTGTGTGTGTGGTTCGTGGATATGTGTGTGTGTGTGGTTCATGCATGTGTGTGTGTGTGTGTGTGTGTGTGCTTACTTACGTGAGAGTCTTTGTTTGCAGAATTGTACAGAAAGGTCTTGCATGCTCACGTGCTGGAGGAAGTCCCACAGTAAGATTTGAGTATTAAATCCAATCTTGATTAATATCAAATCAGAACAGAAAGTGATGGATGGGTTGCAGATGCTTCCCTGGTTCTTCCACCATTCTATACAGACAACCAATTATACACCAGCAGATTTCGCCCCTACTGTGTGAGTGTGTGCGTTTAGGTCTGTGTGTGTGTGTGTGTGTGTGTGTGGGGGTGTGTGTGTGTGCGTGTGTGTGTGTGTGTGTGTGTGTGTGTGTGTGTGTGTGCTGTTAGAAAGACCTGTTAGAGTGACCTTTTGGGAGCGATGCGTGGGCTGAGTTGTGAATGGCTCCGGGGGGGGAAGGCCAGGAGGCCAGAAGGATTCAGCCGGCTTATCCCCCCGCTCTCTCTGTTTGGGTTTGGAGAAGCAGAGTCAGCTACCACCCTCCCTCCCACCCTCCCTCTCTCTCTCTCCCTCCCTCCCTCCCTCCCACCCTCCCACCCTCCCACCCTCCCTCCCTCCCTCCCTCCCTCCCTCCCTCCCTCCCTCGCTCCCTCTCTCCATCTCTCTCTCCATCGCTCCCTCCCACCCTCCCTCCCCACCCTCCCTCCCACCCTCCCACCCACCCACCCTCCCTCCCCTCCCCCCCCTCCCTCCCTCCCACCCTCACCACCCTCCCTCCCTCCCTCCCTCCCTCCCCTCCCTCCCTCCCTCCCTCCCTCCCTCCCATCTCTCCCTCTCTCTCCATCTCTCTCTCCCTCTCTCCCTGTCCCCCCCCTCCCTCCCTCCCTCCCTCTCTCCCTCCCCTCCCACCCCACCCTCCCGCCCTACCCCTCCCTCCCTCCCTCCCTCCCCTCCCTCCCTCTCTCCATCCCTCCCTCCCTCCCTCCCTCCCTCCCTCCCTCCCATCCCTCTCCTCTCTCTCTCTCTCTCTCTCTCTCGCTCTCCTCTCTCCTCTCTCAGCTCTCTCTCTCTCCTCTCTCTCTCTCTCTCTCTCTCTCCCTCCCTCTCCCTCCCTCCCTCCCTCGCCTCCCTCCCTCCCTCCCTCTCCCTCCCTCTCTCCCTCCCTCCCTCCCTCCCTCTCTCCATCTCTCCTCCATCTCTCTGACTGTGTGGGGGAGAGACGCTCTGGGCTGTTCACATTTCCATCATGTACTAAAGCGATCTGATTCCGTGCCACAAACAAAAACACAAACAATACACACACACTCGCACACTCGCACACACACACCAGCACACACACCAGCGCACACACACTCGGTAGACAAATGAAACAAGATCACACAGACGAATCCAACGGCAGGATTTACAAGTGTGCATTCCTGCGTGGTGCTGTGAGGATAGTCAGTGTTGGTGACAGCATGTGTGTTTTCAAGTGTCTGTCCCCGGGGACGTGATGACCTGGTGACATCAGAGGGGTGTACACTTTCTCCCCTGGAGTGAGAGGAGGAGAGGGGGGGGGGTCTCTCCGTTTCCTTCCTTAAATCTGTCACCAGGCATCTGGACGATCTGTGCCCAGGGCGGGGGGGGGGCCCGGGGGACTAGGGGGTCGTGGGGCCCTGGGAGCAGGAGTGGTATGAGGGGAGGGGGGGGGGTACAGGGGTTCAGGGCTGCCTCAGAGTTCTGGTTGCAGCAGCCTTGTTTTAACTGGTGCTGATCTTTGAGCAGCAGAAAGAGCTCTCTCTCTCTCTCTGTCCTTCTCCCTCTATCTCTCTCTCTCTCTCTCTTTCCCCCTCTCTGTCTCTCTCTCTCTCCTCCACTGTCTCTCTCTCTCTCTCTCCCTCTCTGTCTCTTTCTCTCCCTCCTGTCCTGCAGCTGCCAGGAGCAGACGTAACAGGAGAACCCTGTGTGTCCTCCTGCTCCCCTCCTGCCCCCCTCCTGTCCCCCTCCTGCCTCCCTCCCTTCCTGCCCCCTCACCTCCTGTCCCCTCCCCTCCTGCCCCCCTCCCCACCTGCCCACCTCCCCTCCAGCAGCCCTCCTGCCCCCCTCCCTTCCTGCCCACCCCCTCCCCTCCTGCCCCCCTCACCTCCTGCCCCCTCCCCTCCTGTCCTCTCCGCCTTCTCTTCTCAAATCCTCCTATCACTCCTCCCTTCTCCCCTTCATCCCTCCCTCTCCTCCTCCTCCTCCTGCTGTTTCCTCGGCCTCGTTTGTAATCGATACTGCCCTGCTGTCCTGGGAAAGGATTATGGTGAGGAGCCTGAGGATACTGGAGACTCCAACATCAGTCCTCAAACTAGACAGCTGTGTGTGTGAGTGGGATCCAGTGTGTGTGTGTGTGTGTGTGTGGGGGAATGAATGAGTGTTTGTGTGAGTGTGTGTAGGAATGCGCGTGTGTGAATGTGTGTGCGTGAGTGAGTGAGAGTGTAGGAATTAATGTGCGTGTGTGTGTGATGGAATTGTGTGTGAATGGTGGGAGGGGCTAGGATGACATGCTATTCTTTTTCACATAAACCAGAATCCTCCTTATGTGCTCACACACACAATCACGCACACACGCACAGAAACGCACACACACTCCAAACAGGAAGTGACAGCAGGTGCTTCCGAGGATCGCTATTGGTCCAGGATCTCTATTGGTCAAACAGTGATGAGAGTCTTTCTGTCTCATAAACTGTGTTCTAAACATCATCCAGGTGATGACAGTCTCTCTGTCTCCATGCTGTGTTCTAAACATCATCCAGGTGATCACAGTCTCTCTGTCTCCATGCTGTGTTCTAAACATCATCCAGGTGATCACAGTCTCTCTGTCTCCATGCTGTGTTCTAAACATCATCCAGGTGATGACAGTCTCTCTGTCTCCATGCTGTGTTCTAAACATCATCCAGGTGATGACAGTCTCTCTGTCTCCATGCTGTGTTCTAAACATCATCCAGGTGATGACAGTCTCTCTGTCTCCATGCTGTGTTCTAAACATCATCCAGGTGATCACAGTCTCTCTGTCTCCATGCTGTGTTCTAAACATCATCCAGGTGATGACAGTCTCTCTGTCTCCATGTGTTCTAAACATCATCCAGGTGATGACAGTCTCTCTGTCTCCATGTGTTCTAAACATCATCCAGGTGATGACAGTCTCTCTGTCTCCATGTGTTCTAAACATCATCCAGGTGATGACAGTCTCTCTGTATCCATGCTGTGTTCTAAACATCATCCAGGTGATGACAGTCTCTCTGTCTCCATGCTGTGTTCTAAACATCATCCAGGTGATGACAGTCTCTCTGTCTCCATGCTGTGTTCTAAACATCATCCAGGTGATGACAGTCTCTCTGTCTCCATGCTGTGTTCTAAACATCATCCAGGTGATGACAGTCTCTCTGTCTCCATGTGTTCTAAACATCATCCAGGTGATGACAGTCTCTCTGTCTCCATGTGTTCTAAACATCATCCAGGTGATGACAGTCTCTCTGTCTCCATGTGTTCTAAACATCATCCAGGTGATGACAGTCTCTCTGTATCCATGCTGTGTTCTAAACATCATCCAGGTGATGACAGTCTCTCTGTCTCCATGCTGTGTTCTAAACATCATCCAGGTGATGACAGTCTCTCTGTCTCCATGCTGTGTTCTAAACATCATCCAGGTGATGACAGTCTCTCTGTCTCCATGCTGTGTTCTAAACATCATCCAGGTGATGACAGTCTCTCTGTCTCCATGTGTTCTAAACATCATCCAGGTGATGACAGTCTCTCTGTCTCCATGTGTTCTAAACATCATCCAGGTGATGACAGTCTCTCTGTCTCCATGTGTTCTAAACATCATCCAGGTGATGACAGTCTCTCTGTCTGCATGCTGTGTTCTAAACATCATCCAGGCTCTGGGTTGAAAGCCATCCACATGTATCGGGCCTGTCAGGAATATTCCATTAGAGCGATTCATGGTGACTGGTGATGGAAAGTGATAAACACTGCAGCTTTCTGTGAGTCTGGACACAGAGAGGAGAGTTCCTCACAAACAGAGATGAGGCATGTGCTGTGAGTTATGATGGAGGTGGTGTTGTGATGAAGGTGGTGTTGTGATGGTGCTGGTGTTGTGGTGGAGCTGGTGTTCTCATGGAGGTGGTGTTGTGATGGGAGCTGGTGTTGTGATGGTGCTGGTGTTGTGATGGGAGGTGGTGTTGTGATGGTGTTGTGATGGGAGGTGGTGTGTGTGATGGAGCTGGTGTTGTGATGGTGTTGTGATGGAGCTGGTGTTTGTGATGGAGGGTGGTGTTGTGATGGTGTTGTGATGGAGGTGGTGTTGTGATGGAGCTGGGTGTTGTGATGGTGTTGTGATGGTGCTGGTGTTGTGATGGAGCTGGTGTTGTGATGGAGCTGGTGTTGTGATGGTGATGGTGTTGTGATGGAGCTGGTGTTGTGATGGTGATGGTGTTGTGATGGAGGTGGTGTTGTGATGGAGCTGGTGTTGTGATGGTGTTGTGATGGAGCTGGTGTTGTGATGGAGGTGGTGTTGTGATGGAGCTGGTGTTGTGATGGTGTTGTGATGGAGGTGGTGTTGTGATGGTGATGGTGTTGTGATGGTGATGGTGTTGTGATGGAGGTGGTGTTGTGATGGTGCTGGTGTTGTGATGGTGTTATTGTAATGACGCAGCTGGTGCTTTGTGTTATTATGCAGCTCGTGTAACGAAGAGCTAGCGTTGTGTCACGATGAAGCTAGCGCTATCGTGGAGCTAGCCAGTCAGCTAGCCAGACGGACAGACAATTAGCCAGCCAGCCATGCATTCAGCCAGCCACACCCTCCCACCACCCTCTGAGATCGACACAAACCAAACATTGTAGCTGAGTGCTGTTCCAGGCGTCCCCTCCCCTGACCTCCACCCCCCACAAGCAGCTCTAATCATCCCAGGAAGAGGCTAATACTGTCCTCCCTGACGGCTGCGTGGCTGGAAGAGGTGACAGAATCACATTAATGGTAATGTGTTGGGAGGAGAGGTGTGTGGGGGGGAGGTGGGGGCAATGCCAGGGTGTTGATTGGTTTCAATTATTTAGAGTCAGACCTTCACTTGTCCTCTATACCTCCTCTCTGCTGTGGCCATTAAAATAGACGCAACAGACAGACAGACAGGCGGACAGACAGGCATACCCAGACAGACAGACAGACAGGCATACCCAGACAGACAGACAGACAGACAAGCATACCCAGACAGACAGACAGACAGACAGACACAGACAGACAGACAGACCCAGACAGACAGACAGACAGACAGACAGACAAGCATACCCAGACAGACAGACAAGCATACCCAGACAGACGGACAGACAGACAGACAGACATGCTGACAGATAGGCAGACAGACAAACAGAGTATCAATAATCAATAAATCTTGATCTGCCCAGACGGATAGCCAGACAGACAAACAGACAGACCAGAGCCTGGAGTGTTGGGGGCGAGCGCTCCACATAGAACAGCGTTTCATCACCATAGCGATGTTACTCTCGTCTGAGTGAGTAAGGGCATCAGAGCTCATCGATTCTGCGGCAGCGTGGGAGGGTTGTGGTCACGCTGCTTGTCAGACGGTTCCAATGTGTGGTCACTCTTCCGTCCAGCAGTGTTAAGCTATGGTCAAGTGTGGTTGTGGTTGAACCACATCAGTGTTAGTGAGAGGAATGCCCTGGCACTGCCCCAGCGGTCATTAATCATACTTCCCTCTCTCACTCACTGACAGCTCCCCCCTCCCCTCCCTCCCTCCCCCCCCCCTCCCCTCCCCCCTCCACACCCAGTGTGCTCTAGGATGGTGCAAGGACATTTCCACCAGTACCTTCATGTCCTGTGAGCGCACGGGGGACTGGGGAGTCCTTAGTTGCCCCTCGGCCCTTACGTCCTGTGAGGGGGGGGGGTCTTGGACACCCCTCTCATATTGCGTCCACCCTCCCCTGTGTTCCCGCTCCCTGTCAGACTGGTGTTGAGTGGCAAGGTCAAAGGTCAAGATGCTTGGCCGACCCTCCGCGGACTTCCTGTCAGCATACATGTCAGGGCCCCGGTGCTTCCTGGGGGGCGGGGCTACGGGCGGGCAGGGAGGAGAGGGGACGGGGTGCAGGGATCACGCCCTTGGTGCAGGACCCTGACAGTAGGGAGGTGGATGTGTGGAAGTGCCCTCACACGCTGGCGAGCCCTGAGTGCTTTCTGTAGTTCCTGAAGGTGTTGTTTGCTGCTGTTATGTGTGTGTGTGTGTAGGTGTGTGTGTGCGTGTGTGTGTGTGTGTGTATGTGTCTGTGCGTGTGTGTGTCTTTTAGGACAGCTGCAGTCCAGTCTAGGAGACACGCTCCCTCCTCACCCCGCTGAAGGTGTGTGGCGTGAGGAAGCCGTGTGAGAAGGTGGTGGGATGTTGATCTCCCTCTCTGGCTCCTCTGGTTCTGAGGAGCAGAGGAGCAGAGGCAGGAGGACACAGCTCTGGTTCTGAGGAGCAGAGGCAGGAGGCAGGAGGGGACAGCTCTGGTTCTGAGGAGCAGAGGCAGGAGGGGAGGGTACAGCTGGGAGATCTACATGTTCAGCACGTCGACTGGGCTGCTGCAACAGCTATAAAACGTCAATCAGAATCACAATTTAATTTATTGGACGATGAGTGCAAGTTGAATGTGTGTGCGTGTGTGCGTGTGACAGAGCGACACTTGGGTACGACGCCGGAACTAATTCCTCCCTATTTTTCTTGGCCACAGAGACTGAGCTAAGGGGCTAGCATCTGGTGCTAACTGGACCATGCTAACTCCTTGGAGGTCTTTGTGTTACTTTGTTCAAGTAAGTTAGCTAAGGGCTAGCATCTGGTGTTAACTGGACCGTGCAAACCTCTTCTAAGAGCTCTGACACAGCTCCTTACACTCTGTTGACGATGTGTCTGGTGTGAAACAGCAGGCTAGCAGGCTAGGCTCGGCTGTGCATGGCGTTCTTTAATTCTGTCAGTCGGTGTTGGTTTTTCTTCTTTTTTCTACGTTCCGAAAGGATGGCCCCTTCGTGTACCCACTTAGAAATCGGAAATCTCTCTCCATCCATCCATCTCTCTCTCTCCATCCATCTCCATCTCCACCCGTCTCCATCCATCCGTCTACATTCACACCACGTTTCCTCTGTTCCATTGCACGCTCCCTCTCCCCTGCCTCCCTCTCCCCTGCCTCCCTCTCCCCTGCCTCCCTGCCCTCCCTGCCTCTCTCTCCCCTGCCTCCCTCTCCCCTGCCTCCCTCTCCTCTGCCTCCCTGCCCCCCTGCCTCCCTCTCCCCTGCCTCCCTCTCCCCTGCCTCCCTGCCTCCCTCTCCCCTGCCTCCCTGCCCCCCTGCCTCCCTCTCCCCTGCCTCCCTCTCCCCTGCCTCCCTGCCCCCCTGCCTCCCTCTCCCCTGCCTCCCTGCCTCTCTCCTCCCTTATAATCCAGTCTGGCCCGGTCGATGTGCTCCGCTCCAGTGGGCTATCCTGCCGTAGCAGTGACTGATCCCTGCTCGCTGGGTCCTCTGGTGGGAGGGAGGGAGGGGTGTGTGGGGGTGGGGGTGTGTGTTTACTGTATATACCTAACACCACAGAGAGCTGAGATGGTGTCGGGGGGAGAGGGAGAGGGAGAGAGAGAGAGAGAGAGAGAGAGGGAGACGACACTATAAGCCATCTCGGCTGATCTATTCATACCATTTCTATCTTTGGCAATCGTCAGGATTCACCGGGAGCCGAGATGAGGTGGAGAAATGGTGTTTTTCCCCGAGCTTCTCTCCCTGTTCTTCTGTCCTGCTGGCTGGATGTGCTTGCAGAGGCAAAAACGTCTGGATTCTATTGGTGTATTGGCCTGCAAAGCCAATCAGGGCTTCATTAAATAGCTAAATGAGCTTGTATGGATTTAATAGGTGACCTGCACACCTGGGTTCGTATCGAGCCAGTCCAACAGAGCCCTTGGCCCCAGTTTCTGCTCTGCAGGGAAATCAGAAGCTTTACAGAGAGGGCAAGAGTTAATAGTTTCTATTTAGTCTTAGTAAAGACCGCTAATTAGTCTGTCAAATGCACTGTCCTTTAGCTGCTACGCTAGTCAGACAAGGAAACACACACACACACGCATAAACAAACACGTACACAGCATTTGTGCAACTAATGCGCACGGTACATACGATATAACACGTGTGTAATGCCTTATTACACATGTACACGTTTTTTACAGTGTTCGGAATCTTGAAAACACCGTTCCTGTGCGTTGGACGAGAAGCATCACTGTGGTGTGCGGTGGTGGAAGCTCTCTCTCACGGCCTGGCTCTGTGTGGGGGTAGCGTGGGCCGCTGCAGTGCAGATGTGAGTCAGGGCAGATGTGAGGCAGGGCCGGTGTGAGGCAGGGGCGGTGTGAGGCAGGGCCGGTGTGAGGCAGGGCTGGTGATAGGCACAGCGTGGGCCGCTGCAGTACAGATGTGAGGCAGGGCAGATGTGAGGCAGGGCTGGTGTGAGGCACAGCGTGGGCCTCTGCAGTGCAGATGTGAGGCAGGGCTGGTGATAGGCACAGCTGGGTGTGAGGCAGGGCTGGTTATGTGAGGCAGGGCTGGTGATCGGCACAGCTGGGTGTGCTGGAGGACTGAATGGCTTTATGACGGATGGGAGACAGTGAGGGATCAGCTCAACAATAAGAAATCAATGTAGGAATAAAGCGTCTCATTATAGACTTGGCATGTGGGAAGGAGTGGGCATGTCGAGGCAATTATCACACCGAGCGACGAGGAACGCCGACGAAACAAGATGGAGGAGAGGATTAGTTTTTGGGATTAAATACTTAATTTGTAAATTACGTTTCTTTATGCGCGCGGGCGGGGGGCGGGGGAGGAGGGGGGGGTTCAGTTTTTGTTTCAGGCGGATTCCTCCCCCCCGCGATGTTCGACGATGACATCCCCCCCGATACAGTGGTCCTGTCACACAGAGACACGGTGCCATTTCATGACATAATGCCCCTAATTTGTGTCCCCACCCCCCCCCGACCACTCTCCGTCCTGGCCCGGGGGTGGGGGGGGGCTGGGGGGGGCTGGGGGGGGGCTGGGAGGGTCGGGGGGTCTGCAGAGTGAAGAGCATCTGCATTGCCAGCCAGAGGGGGTTTGGTGGGGTCTGCATTATTCATGCGACCTACCCCACTATCTCTCCTATGTAGGGCAGAGCTCCGATCTGGAGAACCTTCTGGAACGCTCACGTTCACCTCACTCTCGTCACTCCGTCACCGCTTCAGACCCGGAAGCAGAGGCCCATTCTCAGAGCCAGCCTCACCCTGACCTTAGAGGCCCAGCCCCACACCGGCCTCACCCTGACATCAGAGGCCCAGCCCCACACCAGCCTCTCCCTGACATCAGAGGCCCAGCCCCATGCCAGCCTCACCCCAGCCTCTCCCTGACATCAGAGGCCCAGCCCCACACCAGCCTCGCCCTGACATCAGACAGCCCCAGCCCCACACCAGCCTCTCCCTGACCTCAGAGGCCCAGCCCCACACCAGCCTCACCCTGAATTCAGAGGCCCAGCCCCACACCAGCCTCACCCTGACATCAGAGGCCCAGCCCCACGCCCAGCCTCACCCTGACATCAGAGGCCCAGCCCCACACCAGCCTCACCCTGACATCAGAGGCCCAGCCCCACACCAGCCTCTCCCTGACATCAGAGGCCCAGCCCCATGCCAGCCTCACCCCAGCCTCTCCCTGACATCAGAGGCCCAGCCCCACACCAGCCTCGCCCTGACATCAGACAGCCCCAGCCCCACACCAGCCTCTCCCTGACATCAGAGGCCCAGCCCCACACCAGCCTCTCCCTGACATCAGAGGCCCAGCCCCACACCAGCCTCTCCCTGACATCAGAGGCCCAACCCCACACCAGCCTCTCCCTGATATCAGACAGCCCCAGCCTCACACCAGCCTCACCCTGACATCAGAGGCCCAGCCCCACACCAGCCTCTCCCTGACATCAGACTCGTACAGTACAATCACTCGATCCGCAGGGAGAGACAGTGTCATTAATTCATGAAATACGCCGTGGATCGTCGTGTTTTTTAAATCTTATTTACCTCCGTCCCCCTCTCTATCTCTCTGCTCGCTCCATCTCTCCCTCTCTCCTCTATCCTCTCTCTCTTTCTCTCTGTCCGTCTGTCTCCCACTGTCGTCTCCCACTGTCTGTCTCCCACTGTTTCTCTCTTCTCTCTCTCTCTCTCTCTCTCTCTCTCTCTCTCTCTCTCTCTCTCTCCCTTTGTATCCATCCGTTTCAGTTCTGTGTTGTTCCGTGAGCATCGTGGTGTGTGGAGGACAGGTTCCCGCAGCTGCCTGTCTGCATCTTAATGTTTGGCAGCTCACTCCTGCCCAGGACCAGCATGTAAAAGTGTCCTGTTGTCCGCTGTCTTCCTGTTAGCACGCCGCTGTCTCACTGTTAGCCCACCGCTGTCTCACTGTTAGCCCACCACTGTCTCACTGTTAGCCCACCACTGTCTTCCTGTTAGCCCACCGCTGTCTTCCTGTTAGCACGCCGCTGTCTTCCTGTTAGCCCACCACTGTCTTCCTGTTAGCCCACCGCTGTCTCCCTGTTAGCCCACCGCTGTCTTCCTGTTAGCCCACCGCTGTCTTCCTGTTAGCACACCGCTGTCTTCCTGTTAGCCCACCTCTGTCTTCCTTTTAGCACGCCCCTGTCTCCATACCCCTTATGCCCTGTACCCTCACCCCATGACCTCCCCATACAGCCTCCCCACCCCCCAGCCTCCCAGCCCCCCATCCTCCCAGCCCCCCAGCCTCCCAGCCCCCCATCCTCCCAGCCCCCCAGCCTCCCCACCCCCTAGCTCAGTGTCAGGGTCCCTGGATGGTCTAACAGAGGACACAGGGGACAAACAGGACTTAAAGCCAGTCGTCCCCCAACGGCACCCTAAACCCTCCCTGTAGCTCTGGCAACCTATCAGAGAGGGGAATCGCACAGAAACACCAAGAACCAATGGGGGTGGGCCCAACGCTTTGAGGCAGCAGCACTGTTGTCCAGCCACATCGTCTGGACTGGACTAAGCCCTTTGTATCACTTCTACTGGCATTGACTAGAAACCACCGGATTAATACAAGAGCCAAAAAAAGGTCAAACGGCTTGCAGGCAGTGCGAGGCCGGGCCAGGTGTTTGGTCCATTTCGCTAGTTAGGGACTGCGGCCGCGGAGCAACTCGTCTCCCGGGCAGAAGGGGCCAGATTAGTTCGAGGATAATACTCTGACGACGAGTGGTGGGGGGGGTAGCTGAGGGCACGCGCTCCGCTGGGTGATGTGCACTTGGCCGTGGCTGCAGATTGTGTGTGTGTGTGTGTTGTGTGTGGGGACCCTGGACGAGGGCTAAGGAGTGACCAATAGCGGCGAGAGCGCGCGGGGGAAGAATGGACGTTGTGTCCCAGGACAGATGTTTCCACGGCAGCGTCTGTGCGTGTGTCATCTGGACCCTAATCTGGTCAGTGAAGGGCAGTGAGATTACAGAGAGACCCCATCTGTCTCTAATGCCCCCCCCACCATCGGACCCCCCCCCACCCACCCACCCACCCCACCTCACATCTACACCCTGTGTTCTGTGCCCATCACCTCCACACACACACACACACACACGCTCAGTAGACGACAAACACAACAGGCCTGACAGAAACGAGGGCATGTGCAGCCCTCTGTTGCTTTGGCTCACCGAGATTATACGGATTTAATGCTGAGATCGTCTCCTTCCATTTTCTCTGATTGCCTATCTGCTTTAGTGAGAGACAATATATCTCACCTTGCCATTTAGTCTCTCCCTCTCTCCATCCCTTCCTCCCTGCCTCCCTCTCTCTCTCTTCTCCTCCCTCTTCTCCCTCCTCCCTCTCTCTCCCCTCCCTCCCTCCCTCCCTCTCTCCTCTCTCCCTCTCTCCCTCCCTCCCCTCCCTCCCTCCCTCCCTCCCTCCCTCCCTCCCTCCCTCCCTCCCTCCCTCCCTCCCTCCCTCCCTCCCTCTCTCTCCCTCCCTCTCCCTCCCTCCCCACACTGCGCAGGGCCTCTGGCAGTTTTCCCACAAGTCTTGTTGTCCTGGCTAGATGATGCGTGCGTGTCTCTGGTGTCTTCTTGACGCTAACTCGCCCAGACATTTGCAATGCATTGTGGGACGCCGCTTTTGGTCATGTTCCACCGCGGGATGTAATAATAATGATGATGATGGTGATGATGATGATGAGGATCCTGAGGGGAACGCTTCTATTTTCTTCCCTGTCTTTAATATTAATCAGTACACGGAGATGGATGTTTGAGGGTGGAGCAGGGCGGGGGCGATGCAGAGCGCTGTGCCTACACTAGTATCACCGCTTCATGTTTGAGAACTTCTCACATCACTACCACCAGCTTCCTCGAACTGGGGAAGGGGTGGCTGCCTGCCTGACCTGTCTGTCTGACTACCTGCCTGTCTGTCTGACTGCCTGTCTGCCTGTCTGTCTGTCTGCCTGCCTGCCTGTCTGTCTGCCTGCCTGTCTGTCTGCCTGTCTGTCTGCCTACCTGTCTGCCTGACCTGTCTGTCTGACTACTTGCCTGTCTGTCTGACTACCTGTCTGTCTGACTACCTGTCTGCCTGCCTGCCTGTCTGTCTGCCCAGCTAGTCCACCAGACATCTTGGTTCATCTTATTAGCACAGACGCCATGCAGCAGGCAAGG
>CAEFZP010005020.1:30000-41371 GCA_903064625.1 Mallotus villosus
CTCCTCCTTCTCCCTCCCTCCTCCTTTCTTTCTCCTCCCTCCTCCTCCTCTCCCTCCCCTCCCTCTCCTCCTTCTCCTCTCCCTCCTCCTTTTCTTTCTCCTCTCCCTCCTCCTCCTCTCCTCCTCCTCCTTTTCCTCTCCTCCTTCTCCTCTCCCTCCTCCTTTTCTTTCTCCTCCCTCCTCTCTCCCTCCTCCTCCTCTCCTCCTCCTCCTCTCTCCTTCCCCTCCTCCTCCTCTCCCTCCTCCTCCTCCTTTCTCCTCTCCCTCCTCCTCCTTCTCCTCCCTCCTCCTCCTCCTCTCCCTCCTCTCCTCTCCTCCTCCTCCTTTTCCTCTCCTCTTTCTCCTCTCCCTCCTCCTCCTCTCTGCAGCTCGCTCCCTCCATCACAGTTCTCGCCATCTGTTTTCAGTACCAACTGGTGGCTTCGGTTATGTACCATTTGTTTAGCTTTTGGAGGAGGCCTGGGTATAGCAGTTTTGCTCTCATCCGATTGGCCAATTTCTGTTTCTCATCCGTAGACTAATAATTGCTTCTCTAGTGGCTGGGTGTCGGTTCCAGTGCTTCTGATGTAAGTCATGGGGAGCTGTGGAGGCAGAGAGAATCTTACTCACTGCCTCCTAGCCTCACTCATGCCTCCTAGCCTCACGCTCTACCCGCCCTCCCTGCCTCTTAGCCTCCCTGCCTCTTAGCGTCACTGCCTCCTGGCCTCCTCTGCCTCCAACTCTCCTGCCTTCTGGCTTCCCTGTCTCCTTGTGTCCCACTCCCCCTGTCTCCTAGCCTCCTGTCTCCCAGCCTCCCTGCCCCTCGCCCCCAACCCCCCTAGCCTCCCTGCCTCACTGTCTCCCAGCCTCCCTGCCCCCCTAGCCCCCCTAGCCTCCCTGCCTCCCTGTCTCCCTGCCTCCCTGCCCCCCCAGCCCCCCTAGCCTCCCTGCCTCCCTGCCTGGCCTCTCTAGAGAGCTGCAGCATTAATAACAGTAAGTGGATAATGTCCTAGCTCATAGAAGCGTTCACATCGAGCTTAACAGAAGCTTAACTCCCGTCGTCCACCCACTGGGGGAATGGGAGGGCCGAAACATGTGTGTGCTTGTGTATGCGTTTGTGTGTATGCGTTTGTGTGTATGCGTTTGTGTGTGTGTGTGTGTGTGGGTGTGTATGTGTGTGTGTGTGTTTTTGTTTGTGTGTGTGTGGTGTGTGTGTGTGTGTGTGTGTGTGTGTGTGTGTGGGCGGGCGGGCAGCAGTGCTCTCTCTCTCTACTTCCATCGTCACCCTCAGCATCATTACCTCCCACCTCACGCCGGGGTTAGCATCACCCTCTCCAGCGGGGTCAGGCTGGGGTCAGGCTGGGGTCAGGCAGGGTCAGCCTGGGGTCAGTGCAGGGTCAGGCAGGTGAGCAGGAGGTGTGACTGGACAGACAGGATCATCATCAATTTAATCTGAAGACAAACAGGAATTATAATCATTTTAATCTAGACTGTCTGCTCCATGTGCTGGGCCTCTAGCAGAGCTACCTGGAGCATGAGGAGAGCATGAGGAGAGCATGAGGAGAGCATGAGGAGAGCATGAAGGCAGTACAGTGAGAGTATGTGGAGAGTATGAGGAGAGCATGAAGGCAGTACAGTGAGAGTATGAGGAGAGCATGAAGGCAGTACAGTGAGAGTATGTGGAGAGCATGAAGGCAGTACAGTGAGAGTATGTGGAGAGTATGAGGAGAGCATGAAGGCAGTACAGTGAGAGTATGAGGAGAGCATGAGGAGAGCATGAAGGCAGTACAGTGAGAGTATGTGGAGAGTATGAGGAGAGTATGAAGGCAGTACAGTGAGAGTATGAGGAGAGCATGAAGGCAGTACAGTGAGAGTATGTGGAGAGTATGAGGAGAGCATGAAGGCAGTACAGTGAGAGTATGAGGAGAGCATGAAGGCAGTACAGTGAGAGTATGTGAGAGCATGAAGGCAGTACAGTGAGAGTATGAGGAGAGCATGAAGGCAGTACAGTGAGAGCATGAGGAGAGTATGAAGGCAGTACAGTGAGAGTATGTGCAGAGTATGGGGAGAGTAATAGACTGTGTGTTGTGTAGCTAAACGCAGACACCACACTCTTCAGAACACGAACCACAATGAGAGTAAAACGTGTCCATAGCACACTATGTACAACAGCATTTTAAAGCAGCTCGGAATTAATAAACATTTATGTTTGTAATATTCAGTGTTGACTACACCCCTGAGAGCTAGCCAATGGGAACTGGCATTCATTCATATTCATGGCGGCAGCGTACAGGCTTTATAGAAAGGGAACATTAGTGTGTCGTCTGTCCTCCTCCCTCCCTCGCTGTGTATACCTGGTGTCAGGCCAGGAGTCTGCATGTACTGCTAGGAAATCGTAAACGGTACAAGTGCATGTGAGCTTTTACATGTGAGCGTGTGTTTGATCTAAACGTATGGTATAGAAGCACCTTGCTGTCGCTCCTCTTTTTATTCTTTCCTCTTCTCTCTCTCTCTCTCCCTCTCTCCTCTCTCCTCCTCTCTCTCTCTCTCTCCTCTCTCTCTCCCTCTCTCTCCCCTCTCCCTCTCCCTCCTCTCCCTCCCTCCCTCCCTCCCTATCCCCTCCCTCTCCTCCCTCCCTCCCTCCCCTCTCCTCCTCTCTCTTCTCTCCTCTCTCTCTCCTCTCTCTCTCCCCTCTCTCTCTCTCTCCGCTCTCTCTCTCTCTCTCTCCTCTCTCTCTCTCTCTCTCCTCTCTCCCCTCTCTCCCTCCCTCCCTCTCCCTCTCCTCTCCCCTCTCTCTCTCTCTCTCTCTCACACCAGATGTGTGGGTCCAGTATCATTCAGGGACCAGCTGGGTTGAGAGTGCCAGTGGTTCTGTTAATGAAAATGGCTCTCCTGTGAATGTTTGTGCGCGCGTGCATATGTTCCTGAGCCTGTGTGTGTGTGTGTGTGTTCATGTTCCAGTATGTGTGTGTGTGTGAGTGTTCATGTTCCAGTAAGTGTGTGTGTGTGTGTGTGTTGTCTCTGTGGGCGAGGGCTTAGAGCTCCTCTGTGACTCGCACCGTTGCCTTGGACTCGCACCACCCTGCCCTCACCCCAGCCACACCCACACCCCCAGCCCCCCCATCACGCTCTCTCCTCCCTTCTCCCCATCTCTCTCTGCCTTGCTCTCTCCTCTCACGCTCTCCCTTTCCATCTCTCTACCTCTCCGACACCTCATTTCCTTCCTCTCTCTCCTTTCCCTATCCGTCTCACTCTCGCACATCCTCCATCTTTCTCATGCCCAATGATATATTCATCCCTCTGACTTATTCAGCAGGGACAGGCAAACAGGGCTAATTACAAATTCATTCCCCCTTTATTCAAACAAAGAAGACGTTCTACATACTGGATAGTCCAGGGGCTTTACACAAAATACTCGGTTGTTTATTTTCCGTGGAACAAGTTTTGAGTTTTGATTGGTTTCCAAGGTAATATTCTAATTACTCGTGGTCTGTGATAAACCCCCGGAGACCAGACGTCCTCTCTAATGGAGTTGTTACCACATGCTGAGGCTGGATATTTACCAGTTAGCACTGAAACAATTCATTATTACAGCCTTTTCTCCTGATCAATTAAAAGATACGAGTAGAGAGAAGGAGATCTCTGGTTGGTTGGGATTCGTTCTGACAACCTGACGACAACAAAGAGAAATGTACGAGAAACGAGAAACATTTGAAGTCGTCAAAAGACAGAAAAAGTGAAGTGGAAGTATTGTTTCGCTTCTTGAGTCGCCAGAGAACAACAACAAAAAAGCATCTTTCTGGGTTAGTATTTTTCCCCGCCTATTTTCATTCAAGGAATTCATACAAAATGGCTGCTGGAATGGGTGTATGTTAGGAGGATCCAGTAGGGAGGTTGTCGATCGTCCAGATGGGTCTCCCCCTCTCTGGTGAATGATCCTCTCTGTCTTTTCCTCGGCCGGGGGCCGGGGTGAGAGAGGGGACAGGGCATCCTCTTCCTCTCTCCTGCTCTTCCTCTGAATGAACCTAAGACCCTGGTCCTGGTTGAACAGGGGTCAGGAGAGGAGGAGAGAAGAGTGAGAGAGAGATAGAGGGGGAGAGAGAAAGGAATGGGGGGGTGGGGTGAGAGGTACAGAGAGAGGGGGGAGAGAGACAAAGAACAAAGAGAGAGAGAGAGGAACAGGGAGAGGAGGGGCGAGACTACTACACATGCGGTAAAGCAATGAAAAGAAGCAATGAAGATAATTCAGCCCTCCACCCGAAGCCACATAGTAAACAACGACTAAATGACATCACAGCTGCCCAGTGCCCAGTGAGCTATGACAGCAGCATAGAGCTGAAGGGATATCTGTGGTGCGCGGGACTACAAAAGCCCTCGATTCAATTGCTTTTGGAAATGTTGCTGGATGTATTGTGCTGCATTATGACAGGTCTGCATTATGACATGGTCTGCATGATGACATGGTCTGCATTATGACACGGTCTGCCTTATGACATGGTCTGCATTATGACATGTCTGCATTATGACATGGTCTGCATTATGACACGGTCTGCATTATGACATGTCTGCATTATGACATGGTCTGCATTATGACATGGTTTGCATTATGACATGTCTGCATTATGACATGGTCTGTCTGCGTTATGACATGGTCTGCATTATGACATGGTCTGCATTATGACATGGTCTGCATTATGACATGTCTGCAGTATGACACGGTCTGCAGTATGACATGTCTGCATTATGACATCATGGTCTGCTTTATGACATGGTCTGCATTATGACATGTCTGCAGTATGACACGGTCTGCAGTATGACATGTCTGCATTATGACATCATGGTCTGCTTTGTGACATGGTCTGCTAGTGTAATCTCATTCCACACAGTACCCCCCCCCTGCTCTGTCCGGAGGTACTGAGACTTCTGGAGTTAGTCTCCTCTGATTTCTGCCGTAACATCAGGACAAGATAAATCCCTTCTCAAACAGAGCTTTCACTGGATTAGTCTGTTTCACGTTCCTACAGTAGCTACTGTTAACAGACCTCCCTGTTGTACAGATGATGAGATACAGTGTTATCATCTAGGATTTTTTAAACCTTTTTGTGTTGCTCTGTGTCTTTCAGTAGGAGATACGGAGAGGGGGAGGGGGGGTGGAGAGAGAGAGAATAAATGATGTGCTTGGTGATGAGTGGGTGTGGGGATGTGCTTGGTGATGAGTGGGTGTGTGGGATGTGCTTGGTGATGAGTGGGTGTGGGGATGTGCTTGGTGATGAGTGGGTGTGGGGATGTGCTTGGTGATGAGTGGGTGTGGGGATGTGCTTGGTGATGAGTGGGTGTGGGGATGTGCTTGGTGAGGAGTTGGTGTGGGGATGTGCTTGGTGATCAGTGGGAGCGGGTGTGGGGATGTGCTTGGTGATGAGTGGGTGTGGGGATGTGCTTGGTGATGAGTGGGTGTGGGGATGTGCTTGGTTATGAGTGGGTGTGGGGATGTGCTTGGTGATGAGTGGGTGGGGATGTGCTTGGTGATGAGTGGGTGGGGGGATGTGCTTGGTGAGGAGTTTGGTGTGGGGATGTGCTTGGTGAGGAGTGGGTGTGGGGATGTGCTTGGTGATGAGTGGGTGTGGTGGATGTGCTTGGTGATGAGTGGGTGTGGGGATGTGCTTGGTGATGAGTGGGTGGGGATGTGCTTGGTGATGAGTGGTGTGGGGATGTGCTTGGTGATGAGTGGGTGTGGGGATGTGCTTGGTGAGGAGCGGGTGTGTGGATGTGCTTTGGTGAGTGAGTGTGTGGGGATGTGCTTGGTGATGAGTGGGTGTGGGGATGTGCTTGGTGGTGAGTGGGAGCGGGTGGTTGCTCTGCTATTTGCGTGACGCTAGCTTGAGGTTTATGATCTCCACTCTGCTGTGGATTAGACAGTCTGCTGAGCACATCCTCAACGCAGCTGCTCCAACACACACACGTACACACACACATAGACACACACATACACCACATAGACACACACACACATACACACAGAGACATAGACCACACACACATGCTCAGACAAACACACACATAGATGCACACACAAGCATGGTTATATATACACACGCTGTTCAACACACACAGGAACATTATCTCTCTCTCTCTCTCACACACAAATACATCATTAAATATGTTTACTCTCACCCCCCCCAGTCAAAAGGAATGTGTTGACACTCACATACTACAGTAATCATATGTTTATCTTCACTGACTGAGATAGCATTCTGTCACTGTGACAGCTGTAGAATCTGCAGTCTGCTGATGGTAACTAACGTGTTTACCAAGAGACAGGTGTTCAGAGTGTGGTGACATCACAGTCACAGGGACTATATCTGGAGGAGAGACGAGCGCTTCCTTGAACCGCCGGGGCACAGCTCCCCATCAGGAGCAGTGGGAGAGGGGGGAGAGGGGGGACGGGGGGGGACGAGAGGGGACGGGGGGGGGACGGTGGAGAGGGGGGGGCCGGGGAGAGGGATGGGGACAGGGTAGAGGTGGAGAGGAGAGGGTGGGGGAGAGGGGGTGTTTGTGGCTCCGTGCTGGGGGAAGGTGGACAACGGTGAGAGGGGGGAGAACTGGGGGTGGAGAGGGGCACAGCGAGGGGCATGAGGGTGGGATCGGGGTGTGGGCGCAGAGTGGGGTACGGGGTGAGAGTGGGTGTTTGTGGCTCCGTGCTGGGGGAAGTGGGAAAGGGGGGACAGGGGTGTTTTTGTTTTGTGGGGAAGGTGTGTTTCCTCCCCAGTGTCTCCTCAGGCTCTGAGGGAGAAGGAGCGAAGCAGCCTGACGCCACTCTGCTATAACCTCCTCTCCTCCTCCTCTTCCTCCTCCTCCTCTCCTTCTCCTCCTCCTCCTGTCCCTCTCTCTCTGTTCAGCTGGGATCATTTCGTCCTCCTCCTCTCCTCCTCCTCCTCTCCGCTCTCCTCCTCCTCTCCTCCTCCTCCTCCTCTCTACCTCCTCCTCCTCCTCCTCCTCCTCCTCCTCCTCCTCCTCCTCCTGTCCCTCTCTCTCTGTTCAGCTGGGATCATGTTTCGTCCTCCTCTCTCTCCTCCTCTCCTCCCTCCTCCTCCTCTCTCACCTGCCCTCACTCTCCTCCTCCTCCTCCTCCTCCTCTCCTCCTCCTGTCCCTCTCTCTCTGTTCAGCTGGGATCATGGTCGTCCTCCTCCCTCCTCCTCCTCCTCCTCCTCCTCCTCCTGTCCCCTCTCTCTCTGTTCAGCTGGGATCAGTTCGTCCTCCTCCTCTCCTCCTCCTCCTCCTCCTCACCTTCCTCCCTGCCTCCTGCGACATGCGTCCTGTTTCCACTGGGATTTAATGAGGATATTTTGGTTTCTAACAGCAGGAGTGATTGCTGTGTCTGTCTGGGAATACACGTTTGCTACTTCTAATTAGTATCTTCCTCTCTGTTCTTAAGATAACGAGGGCGGCGAAGGCTCTCGACTGGTTTTCAAACCTGCTGTTGATGCTTTTAGCGCGTGTGTTGGGGATAACGGGACATCAGGTTGGGAACGCAGGTACACGGTTATAATTACAGGGGAGCCGTCTCGAGCTGTTTCTATGGACACGGGGATGGGATCTGTAGTCTTCTATAGATACAGAGGATCATGGGATTCGTAGTTTTAGACTATTGGTTGGGGACGCTCATTGTAGAGCAGGCAAGGCAGTGAGAAAGCAGCAACAAGGATGGGTTCTGTATCATGTTCTACTGAACAGTGATGGATCTGTGTTCTAGTGACACAACGAGGGTTCTGTGTTCTAGTGACACAGCGATGGATCTGTGTTCTAGGACCACGAGGGTTCTGTTCAGTACACACGGGGTCTGTTTCTAGTGACACAGCGATGGTTCTGTGTTCTAGTGACAGCGATGGTTCTGTGTTCTAGTGACACAACGAGGGTTCTGTGTTCTAGTGACAGCGATGGTTCTGTGTTCTAGTGACACAACGAGGGTTCTGTGTTCTAGTGACACAGGGATGGTTCTGTGTTGTAGTGACCGCGATGGATCTGTGTTCTAGTGACACAACGAGGGTTCTGTGTTCTAGTGACACAGGGATGGTTCTGTGTTCTAGTGACACAACGAGGGTTCTGTGTTCTAGTGACACAACGAGGGTTCTGTGTTCTAGTGACACAGGGATGGTTCTGTGTTCTAGTGACACAGGGATGGTTCTGTGTTCTAGTGACACAGCGATGGTTCTGTGTTCTACTGACACAGCGATGGTTCTGTGTTCTACTGACACAGCATGGTTCTGTGTTCTAGTGACACAAGAGGGTTCTGTGTTCTAGTGACACAGCGATGGTTCTGTGTTCTAGTGACACAGCGATGGTTTCTGTGTTCTAGTGACACACGATGGTTCTGTGTTCTAGTGACACAGCGATGGTTCTGTGTTCTACTGACACACAGCGATGGTTCTGTGTTCTAGTGACACAGGGATGGTTCTGTGTTCTAGTGACACAGCGATGGGTTCTGTGTTCTACTGACACAGGTTGGGATCAGAGCTGGCTGGGGTCAGCTCTCCCTGGCCGAGGGCAGGATTATAATCCAGAGGATTTAGGCGACTGCTGTGTGTTGTGTGGCCTGCTGCTTCTGGTGCTCTTCAGGAACCAGAGCGAGAGGAAGGAGGAGCTCCACGCAGGTTCAGCTCTTCCAGAACGCCAGCGATTACCATCGAATTACCATAGGTTAATACAACATGCAACATAACTAAAACTTGACATTCAAAAAAACTAGCTTTGCAAAAAAAAATATATATATATATATATGTGTTGTTGTTGTTGAATTGCTTTAATTAAAGATAAGTTGGAAGGATGACGGGTTAAAGAAAAAGTAGGAAGCTATCCTAGACCATGTGTACTCGCACTACACTAACGATCCTTATCCTGTCATGTGATCATACATAATCATAACTAAATCATCTACATATATCTACTGGATATACACCATACTACAAACACACAGTCAATCATCAGGATTGAAACAGCCTTGGACAGTAGAGAGCTTTTACTTCTTCTGTTTGTTGTTTGTGGAGCGGAGCGGGGGGGGCACCGCATGACGCTGACGAATGATGATACAAACCTGGATGGGTCTGTCTGTTTCTCTCTCTCGTGTGCTCCTGTGTGTGGTTAACACAGCCAAGGGCATGCCCAGGTAATGAGGGTGTCATTATGGGGGAGGGGCTGGGGTCTAATTAGCCCCCCCGGGCATGGCTCTTTCACCTCTAGAGGTGCTGGGGGTTGCCACAGTGACGGCAGTTTTCAGCCGCGAGAAGGGACCTTACACACGCACACATGCTCTTTCTCTCTCCTCTCTCTCTCTCTCTCTCTCTCTTTTTCTGTCTCTCTCTCTCTCTCTTTCTGTCTCTCTCTCTGTCTCTGTCTCTCTCTCTCTGTCTCTGTCTCTCTCTCTTTGTCTCTCGCTCTGTTGCTGCGACAGCCGAGCAGGTCAGAGGTCCTTGAACGTCAGCATCGGCGCCCGTTTCAATTTCCTCGTTCTCCCATCACGACGCACGACGCCGTCTGATCCCCACCCACGCCCCGCGGGCGTCCGTCACGCCCGGACGCGTCCGCACGCGTCTCCTCAGACAATCGAGTTGGCGCGTGGCGTCGTACGACGAACGAGGAGGGGGCGCGGGCCCGACTGGCTCCACTGTCAGACACACACACACACTGCAGACCCAGCAGAGAAGAACACACACACTGCAGACCCCAGCAGAGAAGAACACACCCACACACACAGTCAGACCTGAGACACACACACACTGTCGGCCCTGAGATACACACACACTGTAGACCCAGCAGAGCAGAACACACACACACATCGCAGACCCAGACTTGTCATCGCGGCCGTCAGCCCCCTCCGTTGATTGAAAGCTTATTCCAGCGCCACGGGGAGAGAGGACTCCGTGCTGTGTTGTTTCTGGGCTGTGTGTTTCTGGGCTGTGTGTTTCTGGGCTGTGTGTTTCTGGGATGTGTGTTTCTGGGCTGTGTGTTTCTGGGCTGTGTGTTTCTGGGATGTGTGTTTCTGGGCTGTGTGTTTTTTGGGATGTGTTTTCTGGGATGTGTGTTTCTGGGATGTGTGTTTTCTGGGATGTGTGTTTCTGGGCTGTGTGTTTTCTGGGATGTGTGTTTCTGGGCTGTGTGTTTCTTCGGGGCTGTGTGTTTCTGGGATGTGTTTTCTTTGGGCTGTGTTTTTCTGGGATGTGTGTTTCTGGGGCTGTGTGTTTTCTGGGATGTGTGTTTCTGGGAAGTTGTGTTTTCTGGGATGTGTGTTTTCTGGGATGTGTGTTTCTGGGATGTGTGTTTTCTGGGCTGTGTGTTTCTGGGCTGTGTTTCTGGGATGTGTGTTTTCTGGGCTGTGTGTTTCTGGATGTGTGTTTCTGGGCTGTGTGTTTCTGGGATGTGTGTTTCTGGGCTGTGTGTTTCTGGGATGTGTGGTTTCTGGGATGTGTGTTTCTGGGATGTGTGGTTTCTGGGATGTGTGTTTTTCGTGCTGTGTGTTTCTGGGATGTGTGTTTCTGGGATGTGTGTTTTCCGTGCTGTGTGTTTCTGGGATGTGTGTTTCTGGGCTGTTGTTTTCTGGGATGTGTGTTTCTCGGGCTGTGTGTTTCTGGGATGTGTGTTTCTGGGATGTGTGTTTCTGGGCTGTGTGTTTCTTCGGCTGTGTGTTTCTGGGATGTGTGTTTTCCGTGCTGTGTGCTGTCGGACAGGTTCCTGTGATCAATCACACGCTGTCACTGGAGCTGTGTGGAGGAAGCCAGACCCAAGGCCCCACGCAATAACTGAGCTGGGAGGATCTCTACCTCCATCACACTGCCACTGCAGGGAGCCAAGCTGGGCGTGTTTGTGTGGCGTGTGTGTGTGTGTACGTGTGTGTGCGTACGTGTGTGTGCGTGTGTGTGTGTGCGTACGTGTGTGTGTGCGTGTGTGTGCATGGCCAGGAACACGTGAAGCCACATCTGACACCAGAACACGTTCCTCGTTGCTCTCCGCCGTGTTGCTCGCGTCACAGTTACAGAGCAGTCCGCCCAGCCACAGGAAGCTGGGGGGTTAGACCCCATCACCCTCCCTCCCCGCCTCCCTCACTCCCCACCAACCCCCCCCCTCTCTCTCCACACACCCACTCTGATTAAACAGGAAATCACAATTAGTATTAATTGAGTGACAGGCAGCCAGACGTATGCTAATCCCTGGATGTGTCCTGTGCTAGTCTGCTTATGGTGATCCACCTCTCTATCCCACTGCTGGCACCTGTTCCTGATGAACCAGACACTGGTGATCTGATTCTGCTCAGACGACACAGTGGTGACGGTGACAGTGACACTGGTGATCTGATTGATGTGGGTGGAGTGGAAAGTCTTGAGAATAGCGTTTCGCTAGTTA
>CAEFZP010005024.1:0-10000 GCA_903064625.1 Mallotus villosus
GGCATCAGAGGGTTCATGCTGAACACAGAAAAAGCAGCCATGTTCTGTATTCACCTCTAAACAAGGAGAGAAAAAGATTCCCTCAGATAATGATGATTAAAAGGGGATTCTAGAATGTGTCCTGGCTGTTCTGTGTCGTCTGTTCTGGTTCCAGAGGCGACATGTTCCACCTCTCGTCTGATACGAGCGCTGAACGGCAGAAGAAACAGCAGAACGTCAGAAACAGCGGACAACTTACAGCTGCTGTGTTCCTTGTTTGTCAGTTCAAGGGTCGAGATGCGTGTCGCCTTGTTCCGGTCGAGGCATTTTACTTTTGTAAATACGATCTACTAACCACACTTAACCACGGTTCCGGCGCTACATTATCAGTCCACCTCCATTTGAAACCGATGGAAACGCTTGTGTAATGGAAAGCCAGGGTCTTGATTGGTATGTCTCCCTCTATCGATCAGTTTAGCTGGTGAGCCAATCAGTGGGCCCCACACTCAGGAGTGGAGGGGAATGTTATGTTTCCACGGTTTTCAAGATAGAATTCTCGAGAGGGCTGTTCCTGGCTGTTTGTCTTAGTTAAATGCTGAGTCTGCGTTCAGGAGTATGTCTCTGTGCCAGTCAGGGCACACTCAAGGGCTGTGTTGAGTTGAATTTCCCTTAAAAAGAACCTCATTCCAAAAACACAGAGATTTAGATTAGCAGTTTGTTTATTCTCGTTCTCGAGTCAGTTGTTTTTTTGTGTGGTTAAAAAAAACTTGTTCCCAAACTCATCAGGGGTAGTATAATTTTCAGAAAATATTTCCACCCATAAATAAATATATATTTTTTACATTTCACACTTCAACAGAAAAATCGCAGTTTCTTGACATATTATTTCATTAGGCAACAGTTTTCAGTCATTTCCGAGAGAGGCTAGATGTACCAGGGGCTGTGCAGACAGCGCTGACGACTCGATCGAGAGCGAGAGATCGGAGCTAGACGCGACGAGAGAGAGGGAGAGAGCGAGAGAGCGAGAGAGAGAGCGAGACGAGAGAGAGCGAGGGAGCGCGAGAGAGAGAGAGAGCGAGAGAGCGAGAGAGAGAGAGCGAGCGAGAGAAGAGAGAGGAGAGAGAGAGAGAGACGAGAGAGAAGAGAGAGAGAGAGGCGAGCGAGCGAGAGAGAGCGAGAGAGAGAGAGAGCGAGAAGCGAGAGAGAGAGAGAGCGAGAGCGAGACGAGCGCGAGCGACGACGAGAGAGAACGAGAGCAGACGAGATAGATCGACGCGAGAGACCCGTACGATAGCTCACGCGAGAGATCGACCTCGATCTCTCTCCCTCTCTCTCTCTCTATATCTATCCCTCATATCTCCCTCTATCTCTCTCCCTCTCTCCCTGTCTCTCTCTCTCTCTCTCTCTCTCTCTCTCTCTCTCTCCTCCCCGCACATTAAAAGGTCTGCAGAAAAGTGAGTGGATGATAATTGGCGGTTGAAAAGGCCTGATAATTGCCAGAGTTGTAATTACAAGCTCGGTGATGTACTCCGTGCTGTAAAATGGCCGCCCTGAGCGCTCGCCGCGTAATAGCCCCAGCGAGACTGAGGGTGGGTGTTGGAAGTAGCCGCTCACACAACGCTGACACAACGCTCACACAACGCTCTCACAATGCACGCCAAGGCTTCTCCTTGTTGTGATTGCCTCGGCCAGAGTGGGCTGTGTGGGTGTGTTTACTGAGAGCTTTTAGCTGGAATGTTTAGGGGCTAATAGCTGACAGGGTCCTTTTCACATGGTCATGTGACACCTTGAACAGTTGTGTTTAATGTGCTGACCCTGCTCGTGCAGCGTGACGTGATGTTTTTTAATGACGCCGTCGTCGTTCGAGGGACTCCCGTATTTAACGCGCACTGAAACCTTCTCAAGCGAAGCAGCCAAACCTTTCTTGAGTTCTAGCGTTCGTGTGTTAAAAGGGAGTCAGATGGCTGAGCGGTTAGGTAATGAGCTATTCATCAGAAGGTTGCCGGTTCGATCCTGGCCGTACAAAATGACGTTGTGTCCCTGGGCAAGGCACTTCACCCTACTTGCCTCGGGGGGGAGGGGGGGGAGGGAATATCCCTGTACTTACTGTAAGTCACTCTGGACAAGAGCGTCTGCTTAATGACTAAAATGTAAACCTAGAGTTCACGTACATGAACCCCTTTTCAAACCCAGCACATTCACCTGTAATAACCGCTCCTCCCTCCCCCGTCCAGGATCCAGGCTAAGACCAGGGAGCTGAGAGAGCGGCAGGCACGGGAGAGGGACTACGCCGAGATCCTGGACGTGTCTCGGCCCCCGGGCCCAGACGAGGAGCACCCGTACGCGGGCATCGCCCCCCTGGACACGCCCCTGGACGGAGGGGGGGCACAGCCCCCGGGGGGAGCTCCACCCCCTCCACCAGCACCACTACTCAGACTCTGCTTACACCCAAGTCAGCAAGGCTCGTAACGGGCGCCCGCCCTCGGCAGACAGGTAGGATGGAGGTCTCAGGTCACATGTTCGGAATATATCTCTGTGTTACGTCTTGAGACCTCGTAGAGCAGTGGTCTTCACCCCTGGTCATCAGGGCCCACTGTGCTGTTTGTTCTAGATGTTTCCCTGCTCCTCCAACACTCCTGATTCAAATGAACGGGTGGTTATCAGGCTCCTGGAGAGCTTGATTCCGACCTGTTCATTTGAATCAGCCCGACCACAGCAGCTGCTGCACACCACAAGCTGTAGTAGGACTACAAGAACAGTCATTACCTACACACACGCACACACACACACCACACACACCCCACTGTGTGCCTGTGTTGAAGCGCAGCTCAGAGGGACTGTCTGCAGCCGTCAGTGCTGCAGGCCTGGTCTATCTGCAGCCGTCAGTTCTGCAGGCTGGTCTATCTGCAGCCGTCAGTTCTGCAGGCCTGGTCTATCTGCAGTGTGACAGCAGTGCTAACCTCCCTAGTCTGGATAAAGGGATGTTCCTTGTGTAACATCACCGTCCCTCCACACTGTGTATATTTGATGAGCGTTGTACTTGTACTACATTTATTTTGTATTGATTTATAATTCATTTTCAGTCTCTGCTGGTTTGAATGGCCTTATTCTTTTGGTTGCTTGCTTGATGATTCTGAGGAGTTTCTTTCTTGCGTTTCTCTGTGAGGTCGTTGTGAGTACGAGAGAAGCGTCAGGTCATGGAAGGAAGGAGTCGTCATCTGGATTGTTTAATAGAAAACTGTACTAGGAGCCTCTTTAGGCCTCGAACTAGCTGGAGAGAGGCAAGGTTTTCACTAAGTGGTTAGAACAGTGTAATTACTAGCATGATAAAAGGAAGTCTACAAAATAATGAGTTTGTTGTAAATATAATCAAATGCTAAATCATTTGAGTCAAACATAGCTGATCCTCGACAGGTTTGTACGTCGCTCGAGTCTTGAACAACGTCGGTTTGAGACTGAAACAACAGTTCCTTTCAGTAACTCCTCTTCACAACCTTGAAAGCACCAGCAACGCAAACACACTTCACATCTCCAGGCCTCTATACCTTGGAGAAGCAGGAAGTGTGTTTCCTGTCTGCCCCCCCACCGAACAGGAAGTGAACTAGATCCTCCCCCCTGCGAGGTTCTGGTGGAGACCCTGTGGATTTTCTCTGAAGCAGCAGTCATGCTGGTCGTCATGGCACGCTGGTCGTCATGGCACCCCTTGAAGCCTTGGAAACCTGTCTTCCATCTTGCTTTTCTCTCCCTCCCACAGTCGGCAAAGGTGGCGTGTAGAAACAGTTGAACCATCAAAACAGGTTTGCCATAGAAACAGCTGTATCTTAGAAACAGGTTTGCCATAGAAACAGCTGTATCTTAGAAACAGGTTTGCCATAGAAAAAGCTGTATCTTAGAAACAGGTTTGCCATAAAAACAGCTGTATCTGTTGTACTTCTATTTTGAAAATAAATAGAAAATATTTTGGCCTTTTTTCAAATATATTTTGAAAACAAAAATGTTGTTTGTATCATAGAAACGGCAGTATACCTGGAAGGTTACAGGGCCAACATCTGGAGAGGGTTTGTGATTTCGAAGTCCACACGTCTCAGTCTTATGCTGCATCACAGGCCAGGGGCTGCCTTTAATCGTGGTCCTTCTACTTCATAAGATCAAACCTGTTGACGTTTGTTCTTAATTTATTGTTCAGTTTTTCGCGTTACTTTCAATCTTTAGGAATTTTGAAAGCCGTCTGAACACTCTACCTTGAAGAATTGAGGACGTCAAATGATTCCTCCTCCATATCTGCTGCTTAAAGCCTTAACCAGATGTAGTTATGCCACTGCATACTTATATTATATTTGTAAAAAAAATACCCAATTAACATAAACATAATATAAGTATGCAGTGGCATAACTACATGTCGGATATTATAAAAAACAAACCGTTTAAAAATCGGTTGAAAATTGAGCAAGTTATGGTTATTTAAAGAGTACACACAATGTTATGTAGACTGGTTTATTTATTCCTTATGGGTGAGCGAGTTGCCTGTAGCAAGATGGCCGCCATGTGCGGACGTTCTAGACTCCGCCGTAAGACATCTAGTATTTATATATATCTATGGTCTGAACACTCAACCTTGAAGAATTGTGGATGTCAAATGATTTCTCCTCCATATCTGCTGCTTCAAGCCACGCTGGCCAACAGGCAGGGTGTGGAGTCAGGGTGTAGAGTCAGGGTGTAGAGGCAGGGTGTAGAGGCAGGGTGTAGAGTCAGGGTGTAGAGTCAGGGTGTAGAGGCAGGGTGTAGAGGCAGGGTGTAGAGTCAGGGTGTAGAGGCCATATTCATGATACTAATCTTTACATGGCATTGTTGCTATGCAACCTTGTGACATCATATCATTACCCTTCCACAACAACATTCATCTTTCAAAAAGGCCTTGTTTTAGATGATGCAACTTTTATATTTACATTTAGCAGACGCTCTTATCCAGAGTGACTTACAGTAAGTACAGGGACATTCCCCCGAGGCAAGTAGGGTGAAGTGCCTTGCCCAAGGACACAACGTAATTTAGCACGGCTGGGAATCGAACCAGCAACCTTCTGATTACTATCCCAATTCCCTAACCTTTCAGCCACCTGACAACTTTCCGTGACTGCCCTCCTTAATCCAGCGACATTCTGATTTGGGGTAGGTAAGAGGTGATTGGTCGACATGCTGATTTGGGTTAGGTAAGAGCTGATTGGGCGACATGCTGATTTGGGTTAGGTAAGAGGTGATTGGTCGACATGCTGATTTGGGTTAGGTAAGAGCTGATTGGGCGACAGAGGACACCCGAAGTGTACCGTACGACCTCCTGGATTATCCGTCATTTCTTTAAAGGTGGACAGACAGAGGCCATATGCTGGATTAGTTTGGATTACGATAAAAGGTGCGTGTAGTCTCCGCCCCCTCTGTGCTCCCTCTGTCTCAGAATGACAGCAGGGATAATGACATGCCAAGAGGCGCTCCACTCTCTCTAACCCTCCCAGAGTTGTAAACCGTCTAACTGGCCCACCGACGAGGCTATGCAGAGTCCCCACAACCAAACCAACAGCTGGGTAAATACACGGAAGGAATTCATTTTCTAATTGGCCTTGTTTTGTTTTTTCTCGTTTTACGACGGCCCATCAGACATTCCGCCTGTAAAGCGTTAGAATGTGGTCTTCCAGGAGTCTGAGAGGAATCCTGAGGGAGCGGACGGTCATTTCCTCCGTTCTGAACACCGTGACTGAGTCCTGTCTACTCCATCAGTCTGTCTGCTCGTCACAGTGGAGACTGCTGGGCTGAGACCTCGCTGAGCGATGAGTCGATGGTTTTGCCGTAAAGATTTAACGGTAGATAAACTATCTTAGGTAGATGTTTGGGGGGTGTTTTTATATACACTCTTAGAATAAATGGTTCTATATAGAACCAAAAAGGGTTCTATCGCTTGCTTCATATATGGCACCCCTAAAAAGTTCTATATAGAACCCTTTTGAAGGTTCTTTGTTACCACAGGGTTCTATATAGAACCTTTTTTAGGGAAATGGTTCTTTGCTGAACCCCAAAGAACCCTTATTTTTAGAGTGTACGTCTATTAGGCGATGTGAAACGAAACTCTGCTCAGAGCTTGGGAAGCTTCAAGAGTCAAACTCACCCGGGTCGAGCTTGAATACAAAAGGGCAAACGTTGAAATAACTTGTTTTTTTGCGTCTGATTGTTGTATGTAACGCATTGAAGGCACTGTGTGCTTCGGGTGATAAGAATAGCTTCGGCCGCTTTTGGTTTTGGGCCAAATGTCAAATCTCCTTCTTACAAACCACGCTTATTCCCCCCTCCTGTTCTGCCAAGCATAATATTGTGCAAAGTTCCGCCTTTTTATCTCTGCAACCTTTTCCCACAATTACAGCAGAATGTTTCACAAGAGGTCCGCGTGGACGTCTGACATCTGGTTACGTTTGTCATCGTTTAAGCGTCTTCGTAGCTCCCTACACTGTGCAAACACAACCAGAGACAGCAGCATTGGATGAGTCCTTGATTCTGCTCCATGTCAGTGTCCTAAAGTCACAACACACACCCAATAACTTAAGCGCTTACCGCAAAGTAACAGGGAAATGTAATTCACATCATACGAGCCTGATAATTGTATCGTTGTGGATGTTGAGCTTCGGTTTCCCACAATCCCTTTATCAGGCTGACAGGAAGTGACTCGTCCCCCTTCATCAGGCTGACAGGAAGTGACACGTCCCCGCGAGGCCATGTTGCTTCACCCTCTCAGACGAGGCCTGGGCCAGAGCTCGTCTGGGTTTCACATGATTAGATTCCCGCTCCGCTCCCAGACGGTTTCTCCTTCCTCTGCTTCATTATATTCATCCAGGACTTGGGGGGAGAGGGAGAGAGAGGGGGTGGGGGGATAGGGAGAGGGCATGGTGGGGGGATAGGGAGAGAGAGGGGGGGAGGGGCTGGAAGTGAGAACGCGTGCCCTGGGGGGTATGGGGCTGGGGGGCATAGGTAGTCCTGGGGGAGGGGGGGTAGCCAGGAGTCTGGGGAGGGATAGTGGTGCAGTACACCGTATCACAACCACACCAGGACCACGGCGTTGGAGACAAACACACCCCCTGCATGGCAGGCCTATCCCAGGGAGACCCAGCAGAGATTAATACCCCACATTCAGCTGGGTAATCTCTCTCTCTCTCTCTCTTTGTCTCTTTATCTGTCTCTTTCTCTCATCTCTTCTCTTTATCTCCCAAGGCACAAAGAAGCACCCACACACGTAAACACACACACACACACGTAAACACACACACACGTAAACACGCGTACGCTACATGTCAAACGCACAACACAAATAAAGGCACCCCACAGTGATGTCAGTCAGTACGGCCAGGGATGTCTTCTCCAAACCTCCACAGCAACACAACATGGAGGGACAAGGGTCTGAAGCCTCAGTGACTGAGTGACATTAGAGAGGATGCTAGCCCAGTCAGAACACACAACACGGACCTCCACCCTGTCACCCTCCTTAACTCACCACATCTGCATCGTTCATTTAGCCCATGTTTACGGTGACTTCATAATCCCTAAACTCCTGACCTGCCCCTCAGCGTGACGTCTTCCTGGTACATCCTCAATCCCAGATTAGAGCCAAGCGGGTTATGACAAGTGTTTATTCCTTCTTTTTTTTATTGATAATTTAATCACAACATTTAGCTGTCATTTCGGTGCCTGTTCCGGACGCTCAGTTTCACAAAGAGAGAGCATCTGGAGGTACTCGTTTTAGAATCCTCAGTTTTCTAGAATCCTCAGTCTTTCTAGAATCCTCAGTGTTCTAGAATCCTCAGTGTTCTAGAATCCTCAGTGTTCTAGAATCCTCAGTGTTCTAGAATCCTCAGTGTTTTAGAATCCTCAGTGTTTTAGAATCCTCAGTGTTTCTAGAATCCTCAGTGTTCTAGAATCCTCAGTGTTCTAGAATCCTCAGTGTTTTAGAATCCTCAGTGTTTTAGAATCCTCAGTGTTTAGAATCCTCAGTGTTTAGAATCCTCAGTGTTTTAGAATCCTCAGTGTTCTAGAATCCTCAGTGTTCTAGAATCCTCAGTGTTCTAGAATCCTCCGTTTTCAGGTGGAAAGGAGGATAGTGTTTTTACAGGGTTTGTGTGTACTGTATTGTGTGTGTGTGTGTGATGGATTTTGAGACGTGTGTGTGTGTGGGATTGCGTGGCACGTTCGCAAGGTTGAAGTGTGTGTAGGACGTGGCCAGACACCCTCCGTCACCATCACACCGTCTCTCCGTATGTCATGTAAACCTCCAGGGTACGCAGGGATTACCCCATCTGTTGACGCAACACTCAGTCAATCAGGCCATAGATCCCCCCCAGTGCCCCCGCCACACAAACACACACAACCCCCCAGTGCCCCCGTCACACACACACACACACACAACCCCCCACTGTCCCCGTCTCACACACACACACAAGCCCCCTGACAACCGGGGTCAAAACACCACTTTTAGGAGAGGATAGGACAGGATTTGACTACTTACAGTAATGGACGGCTGATTTAGTAAACATTGTGGAACACATGATCGTTTTTCAGTGTATTTGATTTGACCATCTGGGTGCCAGACGTGTTGTATTTCTGACATACTGAGATTAGCTCTGTGTACAAATAAACATATTTTAATTAAGCATAGAGGTTGACTGATATTGGACGGGGGGAAAAAACCCCAACAGGATTATCAACCGAATTTTCACAAATCGAATTTGAACATCGTCTATAACACAATAGTATTTATTTGATTTAAAAACGCACTGTGTGTGCGATTGTTTTTCCCGGCAGTGAAGCAAAATGTCCGTCAAACGTCAATACATTTGTGTTGCCTCAAACCTGCCTTGTCATGTGAAGGCCGCTCAGCGTGTGAGTGATGTGTGCGGCCCTGGCCGGGGGGGGAGTGGCCCTTGGGGGCCGGGGGGGAGTGGCCCTCGGGGGCCAGGATGTTGGTCTGAGCAGACGTCTGACCTGGATGATGAGGGAGGCACCTGTAGCTGCATCCTGCTCTCCCTCACTGGGGAACACAACCACACACACAGGGCGGCTGCTTCCAAATGATGGGAAATGGCCTGTTAAAGATGTGTGTGTGTTGTTGTTTGTGTTTGCGTGTGTGAGGGTGTGTGTGTGTGAGGGTGTGTGTGTGTGAGGGTGTGAGGGTGTGTGTGTGGTTGTTTGTGAGTGTGTGTGTGTTTGTGTGTGTGTGAGGGTGTGTGTGTGTGAGGGTGTGAGTGTGTGTGTGTTTGTTTGTGTGCGTGTGTGAGGGTGTGTGTGTGTGTGAGGGTGTGTGTGTGAGGGTGTGTGTGTGTCTGTGTGTGCTGGCAGCGGTACGGTGTGTTGTTGCATGCGTGTGTCTGTGGAACAGTTTGAAGGCCAATATTGACCATGCTGTTGGCAGAATGATGTCACTGTACTCTCATATCTGAAGCCTGACAAACTGAACACTCCCTCCCCCACCGTGGAAAACCTATTTCTGGCTGGATCACTTAACAGGCTTCAACCTACTCAGATACAAAGGGAGGGGGTAAGTATAGGGGGGGGGTTAAGCAATATAGCATTTCAGCATTTCACCCACACACAAACACATTAACGTTGATGTTTTCCCTCGAAACGGCATTCAAATCCACTTTCTCATCCGTCATACTAAAGTATTTGATGTCCGACACTCTTAATGGACTTGTAAGGAGCTTAGATCACAGGCGTAATGCCCCTACAGTATGCTCTACATTAGTTTCCATTTAATGGCGTGAGTCGGCCCCGGCGTATCCCTCCCCCACGGAGAGTTAGATCCGAAACCCTTCGTGGTGTAAATCGGGACTGAGAACTCTGAGCGCTACATTTAGAGTCTCTCTCGTGGACATTTAGAACTCCTCTCCGACCTAAAAGCATTGTGACCTACATTCCGTGTCAGAATGCGCTGGTTCCATCCAGCGGATACTGTATCTGAACTAAGTCCTCCCCCAGCCCCCCCGGGGGTACA
>CAEFZP010005024.1:12500-17205 GCA_903064625.1 Mallotus villosus
TGTGTATAGTGTCTCATTAGGGGCAGACCTCACCCTCCAGGCCAGCTATCCCAGAATGCTCTCAGTTGTGGGGCTTCAGGTTTCGTCCCAGCAGGAGGTCTCTCCAGCGATCCACTAAAGCTGTCATCTGCTGTGGGCCTGCACACATGGGGGCCCCAGCCCCCTGTCACTGAGCTGGGCCGCGGAACACTCGCAACACCGCCTTCACCATGGAATGTTGAGAGGGGGTTCTAGAATCTGGATTTATGTTGAAGTTCTAATAGAATGACTACAGAACAGACATGTTTTTGTTTGGCATACAATGCATATAATATGCACAGACACATAATGCATACAGTATGGACATTAATGTATTTAGGATGACTTTCAAAAGTCATTTAATTTATATTATTAATTTAATGTTTTCATACTTATTTTCTTTGAAGCGTTTATTTCAGAAGTCGGTTTGACAAAGCTTCGAATTCTGCCGTTTGACTCATAAAGGCGCTCATTTATATGATAATTACAGAGGAAAATATTTAAAAAGATAATTACAGAGGGAAATATTGGAACTGAAGATATGATCATAAATTATTATGGTTCAGAACTCACCGATTATTACGTCTGTGCAGGTCCTCGGTGAGAATGCCCTCTAAATACACACAGGTTTAGCACACTACACACCGACACTAGACCGAGCAAAGCAATCAGGCCAACGGTATTAATTTGTCGAATACGCGACAGGTTTCTGTACGAGATAAATCGCTAACTTTGACAAAAAAGTATTGAATTGGCTCTCGTTGTTTGGCTTTGCCAAGCCTCTCTTTACTAATGAGCCAAACTCAATTGGGATTATGGGACTTTGACTGACTTCAAAGCAATTACTTCTCTGCCCGCACACACACACACAAAAAAAACTTTCGTTCAAAAGTAGTTTTCTTTATTTAATTAAATGAGATGATTTAACTAGAAAGAAGCAATTTAGCTAATTAGGAACAAGAGAGAAAGGATTCAAAGCACGCTGTGATTTCCACCAGCAGATTGGGGTTATTATTCTATCTGCTTCTCTGCTGACGTCTTGTTTGGATCCCAGCTTCACTGACTTGAATTTCAATGGATTCATATCTTGGAATGTGTGTCCCTTTGTGAGGTCATAGACATGAGTTAGTGGAATGTGTGTCCCTTTGTGAGGTCATAGACATGAGTTAGTGCAGCAGCGTGAGGGAAGGAGCTAGCATCTGGAGGAGAGAGATTGGTGAAAACTGTCTGAACCACCACAGAATGACTTATTCTGCCCCCGATTAACTATGCAAATCTGGTATTGTGGAGAGTATATAATAGTTCAGAGAGGGGACATGACAAGATTTCTGTTCAAGAAATGCCTTTTTGCTGTGAGATACGACATGAATACACGCCAACAAATGTAATTCGGTTCTTCTGATGTACAGAATTGTGCAGATTTAACACACTGTCGAAATAACTTATTCTTTTCCCCAACTAAATGTCTTTCTTCCTACAACGTTATACATTTGAGATTTAACAAAGACCAGAAAGGTATGACTCTTAAAGAACCTTCCAGATTGTCCTCTTACTCTCAGACAGAGCTAATGAGGTTTTTCAAATCTCCACCAGAGGAAAGACAAGATTAAAGCAATCCCAATTAGACCCAATTTGTGACTTCTTCATGGCTACAGAGTGGGAGGTGAGAGAGGCTGTTACAGAGGATATCCATTTCACCCTCATGTCTGAGGAGAAGCAGACCATGGCTATTTTCTGGCGGACACAGGAGTGTCCCTTGGGCGCTGGAGAGGAGGATGTGAGGCCCCTGGTTTTCTGAACTGATTGTAGGGGCGCAGTCTGTGGTTTTTAGAGGAGGAGAGGGAGAGGAGGGGTGAGGAGAGAAGGGAGAGGGAGAGAAGGGGTGAGGAGAGAAGAGAAGGGAAAGCAGTTTAGGGATGTGGTGTTGGACAGATCTGTCAGTCTGGGATACCATGGGGTTTTCCTGTCTATGTGTAGGTGCTGTGTGTAGTCTCTCTCTCTCCCTCCCTCCCGTTCTCTCTCTCCTCCAGATATGGCAGTTTGTTAAGGTACAGTAGACCTGGCTACATCACTCTTCACCCTGTATACTGAGACAGGGAGTGGGATGGCTGTGTGTGTGTGTGAGAGAGAGAGGGAGAGAGAGGGAGAGAGAGGGAGGGGGGTAGAGAGAGAGAGAGGTACTGAGAGAGAGAGGGATAGAGAGAAAGCAGAGGGAGAGCGAGAGAGAGGAGGAGTACAGTCCTTCCCTGAGGGTTTGGAAAGACAGACAGGCTCGTTCACTTTCTCCTTCTATGATCCAACTGGACGTGAGAAACAACCAGATATAGCTTGTGTGCTTCTGTGTGTGTTTGTGTGCTTCTGTGTGTGTGTCGATGTGTGTGTGCTTCTGTGGTGTGCTTCTGTGTGTGTGTGCGTCCCCGTGTGTGTGTGTGGTGTGTGTGTTACTTCTGTGTGTGTGTGTGTGTGTAAGAGAGGAAGGAAGACAGCGTAAGAGAGAGTGAGAGACGTGTGTGTGTTTAAGACAGAGAGAGACAGTCCATCCTCTGCCAGTCCTATTGATCCTCCAGTTTGTCCCGGGCTAATGGGATGTCTGTTGCCCCCCCCACCCGCACTCTGTTAGCACAAATAAGGACTAATCAATACGGGCTGGAGTCCCCTGCTTGTCCCCTCAACACATGATTTATGCCACAGTAACACCACGTAGCGTCCTCCTCGACTCCCTCACTCCAGCTACCGGACAATCAATTTAGCCAATCAACTAAGGGCCCTTTCCATCATAGCCTATTATGTAAGCCGGCCGCCCGGGTGTTTCATTGTGTTGGTGCGGAGGGAGACGTGACCCCGGCGACATCTGATTGGAGCGTTTTGTGATTGGGTCTGTCGTCGTCAGGGGATGGGAGGGGAGGGGGGGTTGATGGTTCCTAGTGGGAGGGGGGGTCAGGGGGGTCGTGGGGGGGGAGACCCCGGAGGTGGTGGGAGGAGTGCTGTTGCCTTGGTTCCCCATCACTCACTGTCTGTTAAGCAGTTCCTCCGTGTGTGATTTGTGTGACATCACACCATGTATGGATTTGCCAAAGACACGCGTGTTCCCTTCCGTGTTCCGTGTTGTTTCGATAAACAAACACGCTTGAGTGCTCACATGTTAGTGTGTGAACTTGTTTATGTTTATTTGTGCTTGTGTGTTATCTGTGGGACTTTGTGTGTGTGTACATGCCTGTGTGTGTGTGTGTGTGTGTGTGTGTGTGTGTGTGTGGTGTGTGTTGGTGTGTGTACATGCTTGTGTGTGTACATGCCTGTGTGTGTGTGTGAAGGCAGGGTAAGTGATCTGTCCTGGGTGGGGTGGTGGTGCTCCGGTGGCAGTGCGTCACGTGCACCAGGTCAGGTCAGACCACCACAGCTATCCCATCTGGTCCATGGACCCATTCAGGAAACAGCGCTTGACAACCAAATATGCTGAAATATCATCTGAATGTGCTTCTCTCCCTTCTCACTAAAGGAGATATTCTACGGCTAGAGAGGAGAGTTTTAACAGCTTCGATTCTGAGTATTAAAGGAACGAAGCACTGTTATAAGAAGAGACTCTAGAGGACGTTATGATTGGAATCTTTCCCATTTTCAATTTTCAACGCTTTTCATCCAAAGCGAACAACAATTTATTTTTATTTTTATACAGTAGTAGATCGTGGATTTGGAAGTGTGTATTTCCAACAGTGAGGTGGTCAGAGAGGAACAGTGCTGTGGTCAGAGAGGAACAGTGAGGTGGTCAGAGGAGACAGTGAGAGGAACAGTGAGGTGGTCAGAGAGGAACAGTGAGGTGGTCAGAGAGGAACAGTGAGTGGTCAGAGAGGAACAGTGAGAGGAACAGTGACGGTGGTCACGAGAGGAACAGTGAGGTGGTCAGAGAGGAACGTGAGGTGGTCAGAGAGGAACAGTGAGGTGGTCAGAGAGGAACAGGAGGTGGTGAGAGAGGAACAGTGAGAGGAGACAGTGAGGTGTGTCAGAGAGACAGTGAGGTGGTGAGAGGACAGTGAGAGGAACAGTGAGGGTGGTCAGATAGGACAGTGAGGTGGTCAGAGAGGAACAGTGATGAGGAACAGTGAGGTGTCAGAGAGGAACAGTGAGGTGGTCAGAGAGGACCAGTGAGGTGGTCAGAGAGGAACAGTGAGGTGGTCAGAGAGGAACATTGGGGTCAGAGAACAGTGAGGTGGTCAGACAGAGGACAGTGAGGTGGTCGAGAGAGGAAACAGTGAGGGGTAGAGAGAACAGTGAGGTGGGTCAGAGAGGAACAGTGAGGTGGTCAGAGAGGAACAGTGAGGTGGTCAGAGAGGAACAGTGAGTGGTCAGAGAGGACAGTGAGGTGGTCAGAGTGAACAGTGAGGTGGTCAGAGAGAACAGTGAGGTGGTCAAGAGGAACAGTGAGGTGGTCAGAGAGGAACAGTGAGGTGGTCAAGAGGAACAGTGAGGTGGTCAGGAGGAACAGTGAGGTGGTCAGAGAGACGTGAGGTGGTCAGAGAGGAACAGTGAGGGTGGTCAGAGAGGAACTGAGTCATAGAGGAACAGTGAGGTGGGTCAGAGAGGAACAGTGAGGTGGTCAGAGAGGAACAGTGAGGTGGTCAGAGAGGACAGTGAGGTGGTAGAGAGGAACAGGAGGTGGTCAGAGAGGACATGAGGTGTAGAGGGAACAGTG
>CAEFZP010005027.1:0-14535 GCA_903064625.1 Mallotus villosus
ATCAGTTAGCTACGGTGGCGCTGAGCATTCACCAAATAAAAAAAAGTTTCACAGAAGGATCTCGTAATTACGAGAAAAGATCTCGTAATTACGAGAAAAGATCTCGTAATTACGAGAAAAGATCTCGTAATTACGAGAAAAGATCTCGTAATTACGAGATAAGGATCTCGTAATTACGAGATATTATCTCGTAATTACGAGATAAGGATCTCGTAATTACGAGATAAGGATCTCGTAATTACGAGATAAGGATCTCGTAATTACGAGATAATATATCGTATGCACGACACTAGGATCTCGTTTACGAGAAAAGGATCACGCCTCTCATTCATCAATAACATTGCTGGCTAGCTGCAGGCCGGTGTAACAAGCCAACTGGTTTTCAAGACAACTGGTTTTTCTACGCGTGCACGCGCTGTGTTCCCTTCACATCTGCGGTGGCTGTCTGTCTCGGTCACCAGACTCGTCACACATTTACAAACATATTACTGGAGTTCTTCAATCTACATTTCATATCCATTGCGGCGATCTTGACTGTATAAGTGAGCGCTACATCCCAACGAAGTATAAAGAAACACATTCAAGAAAATATATTTATAGAAAGATCGCAAGGACCTGCATTCGATCCCTGTTGAACAAAACGACAAATACGTCCAGGTGTGTGGCTTATCTGATTGAACCACCGATTATTCAAAAATCAATCGTCGTTTTGGCTATTAGTAATGACGTCAAATCGCATCTGTGTCCAAGACACCTTTTGGTTTAGGTGAGCTAAGACAACTGGTTTGGTTACCTCGGGCGGATATTAAAGCACTTCCAAACATATTTAGCGAGGCTTTTTACCGATTTTGTTTATTATTATGAAAGTCTGGAAACATGAAATACAGCTTAAATCACGAAAAATTCTCGTAGATCGGTGGACCCGTGGGTTAAGCCACTGCCTCTCAATCTTTTTTTGTTTTGCCCAACAGGGATCAAATCCAGGTCGTTACGATCTTTCTATAAATATATGTTCTTAAATGTAGACTATTTGTGGTTGTGATGTAGTGCTCACTTATACAGTCATGATCGCGTGGCTTGGAGGTCTCCAACAGTAGCCTACTTCCCATTGTTTGTGGGTAGAACATTACTAGTATATTCCACTCGTCCTGTGGCTACCACAGTGTTTGTAGTATCTTTTCACAGTACGATCATTACTGTATATTGGTCACAAAACGTACATTTGTTTATGTCAAAATGCGTCAGTGGTGTCTAGCCCCAGCCTCGGTAAAAAGCCTCGCTAAATATGTTTGGAAGTGCTTTAATATCCGCCCGAGGTAACCAAACCAGTTGTCTTAGCTCACCTAAACCAAAAGGTGTCTTGGACACAGATGCGATTTGACGTCATTACTAATAGCCAAAACGACGATTGATTTTTGAATAATCGGTGGCTCAATCAGATAAGCCACACACCTGGACGTATTTGTCGTTTTGTTCAACAGGGATCGAATGCAGGTCCTTGCGATCTTTCTATAAATATATTTTCTTGAATGTGTTTCTTTATACTTCGTTGGGATGTAGCGCTCACTTATACAGTCAAGATCGCCGCAATGGATATGAAATGTAGATTGAAGAACTCCAGTAATATGTTTGTAAATGTGTGACGAGTCTGGTGACCGAGACAGACAGCCACCGCAGATGTGAAGGGAACACAGCGCGTGCACGCGTAGAAAAACCAGTTGTCTTGAAAACCAGTTGGCTTGTTACACCGGCCTGCAGCTAGCCAGCAATGTTATTGATGAATGAGAGGCGTGATCCTTTTCTCGTAAACGAGATCCTAGTGTCGTGCATACGATATATTATCTCGTAATTACGAGATCCTTATCTCGTAATTACGAGATCCTTATCTCGTAATTACGAGATCCTTATCTCGTAATTACGAGATAATATCTCGTAATTACGAGATCCTTATCTCGTAATTACGAGATCTTTTCTCGTAATTACGAGATCTTTTCTCGTAATTACGAGATCTTTTCTCGTAATTACGAGATCTTTTCTCGTAATTACGAGATCCTTCTGTGAAACTTTTTTTTATTTGGTGAATGCTCAGCGCCACCGTAGTTAGCCGTCCCGTGTTGCTAAAAATAACAATGTTAACTGAAGCTGTGGGAACCTACGGTGGCGCTAAGCATTCACCAAATAAAAAAAAGTTTCACAGAAGGATCTCGTAATTACGAGAAAAGATCTCGTAATTACGAGAAAAGATCTCGTAATTACGAGATAAGGATCTCGTAATTACGAGATAAGGATCTCGTAATTACGAGATAAGGATCTCGTAATTACGAGATAATATATCGTATGCACGACACTAGGATCTCGTTTACGAGAAAAGGATCACGCCTCTCATTCATCAATAACATTGCTGGCTAGCTGCAGGCCGGTGTAACAAGCCAACTGGTTTTCAAGACAACTGGTTTTTCTACGCGTGCACGCGCTGTGTTCCCTTCACATCTGCGGTGGCTGTCTGTCTCGGTCACCAGACTCGTCACACATTTACAAACATATTACTGGAGTTCTTCAATCTACATTTCATATCCATTGCGGCGATCTTGACTGTATAAGTGAGCGCTACATCCCAACGAAGTATAAAGAAACACATTCAAGAAAATATATTTATAGAAAGATCGCAAGGACCTGGATTCGATCCCTTTATTGGCGATAAAGTACTGCCTCTCGTACCTTATTGCTTAAATACCGAATTTAGGTGACGTTTTAGCTTGATTGTTAATGGTCACTTAAAGTCGCAGTTTCTGTAATAAAGCACTATTTTGTTTATTATTATGAAAGTCTGGAAACATGAAATACAGCCTAAATCACGAAAAATTCTCGTAGATCGGTGGACCCGTGGGTTAAGCCACTGCCTCTCAATCTTTTTTGTTTTGCCCAACAGGGATCAAATCCAGGTCGTTACGATCTTTCTATAAATATATGTTCTTAAATGTAGACTATTTGTGGTTGTGATGTAGTGCTCACTTATACAGTCATGATCGCGTGGCTTGGAGGTCTCCAACAGTAGCCTACTTCCCATTGTTTGTGGGTAGAACATTACTAGTATATTCCACTCGTCCTGTGGCTACCACAGTGTTTGTAGTATCTTTTCACAGTACGATCATTACTGTATATTGGTCACAAAACGTACATTTGTTTATGTCAAAATGCGTCAGTGGTGTCTAGCCCCAGCCTCGGTAAAAAGCCTCGCTAAATATGTTTGGAAGTGCTTTAATATCCGCCCGAGGTAACCAAACCAGTTGTCTTAGCTCACCTAAACCAAAAGGTGTCTTGGACACAGATGCGATTTGACGTCATTACTAATAGCCAAAACGACGATTGATTTTTGAATAATCGGTGGCTCAATCAGATAAGCCACACACCTGGACGTGTTTGTCGTTTTGTTCAACAGGGATCGAATCCAGGTCCTTGCGATCTTTCTATAAATATATTTTCTTGAATGTGTTTCTTTATACTTCGTTGGGATGTAGCGCTCACTTATACAGTCAAGATCGCCGCAATGGATATGAAATGTAGATTGAAGAACTCCAGTAATATGTTTGTAAATGTGTGACGAGTCTGGTGACCGAGACAGACAGCCACCGCAGATGTGAAGGGAACACAGCGCGTGCACGCGTAGAAAAACCAGTTGTCTTGAAAACCAGTTGGCTTGTTACACCGGCCTGCAGCTAGCCAGCAATGTTATTGATGAATGAGAGGCGTGATCCTTTTCTCGTAAACGAGATCCTAGTGTCGTGCATACGATATATTATCTCGTAATTACGAGATCCTTATCTCGTAATTACGAGATCCTTATCTCGTAATTACGAGATAATATCTCGTAATTACGAGATCCTTATCTCGTAATTACGAGATCTTTTCTCGTAATTACGAGATCTTTTCTCGTAATTACGAGATCTTTTCTCGTAATTACGAGATCTTTTCTCGTAATTACGAGATCCTTCTGTGAAACTTTTTTTTATTTGGTGAATGCTCAGCGCCACCGTACCAAGCCTTTCAGCTCTGAGCTTTCCTTTTTCACTGATGGTACATAAACATGGCATAGGTTATATTTAGGAAACGTGTTATTCCAACAGCCGCCCCAACAGCATCCCAACATTGATCCTCTACGTTGTCCTTGTAAAAGTGTTGCTGGGGGTCATACAACTCCCTGTGCTTTTCAACTTCGAGAATTAATTTTATGTCGTAGCCTAGGCCTACTCCTTCAATTTCTCGCAGACTTTAGAAATCGATTTGGGGTTTCTCTCTCGGTAGGCTATATCTGCACTCGTGTGTTGTTTGCAACGCATGCAACTCGTTTCTCACAAACAAACAAAACAACTACGGGCATGCTAGCTCAACAGATCAATCCGTGTATTTTCATCAGGGTAACCAAATGTAAAGGCCGTTCGTTACCAACATTGTGTAATTAGGTTTAATATAGGGTGAATATTGGTACGTAGGTCTCCAAAGTATAGTAACAAAGTCAAAGTCCAAAAATATAAAGTCTACAACTTTACAAATGTTCACCGTAGTCTACATTTAATGTAGTAAAATCTTAATAACATGTTTTTTTATTCACATACATGATCAATTTATATGGTGTATTTCATCATCCTGCAGCCGATTTCGCGAGCGTCTTGCGAAAAAATACGACCTGCTGTCAAAACGATCGCTGCAGATTGCAGGCAGTCGCAGCCGATCGCAGGCAATCGCGGCGCTTCGCAGCCAGTGTGGTCGGTACCATTTGATAACATGGGTGCCGAAAGAAAAGAGGCGGCGCTTCCAGGCACGTCGCAGCCAATCGCAGGCAGTGTGTCCCAGGCGTTTAGGCGGCAGCCATGCAAGAAAGCGTCATAGTGGTATTTTCGTAATAGCACGCAAATTGGAGTTTAGATTATGAGTGAAAAATACCACCCCCCCAAAAATCCCAACCATTTGGCTTGTTGAGAAAGCGATTTTGAGTGGAACTGACATCGGATTTTTGATTTAGGTCGTGAAAGTCTTTGCAATTTGAGCGAATGCGGGTCGCCCGTGAGACGGCCTAGTCTTTGGCCTGGTGTCCACGGAACGAATTACCTGCGTTAAATCGCTAGGCAGCACGCGTTATCGCGTTGCTCTCGCGTTGCTCTCGCGTTGCTCTCGCGTTGCTCTCGCGTTGCTCTCGCGTTGCTCTCGCGTTGCTCTCGCGTTGCTCTCGCGTTGCGTTGCTCTCGCGTTGCTCTCGCGTTGCTCTCGCGTTGCTCTCGCGTTGCTCTCGCGTTGCTCTCGCGTTGCTCTCATTGGGATTGAATGGAAGCGATTTGCTGCCTAGCGTTTTAACGCATGTAATTCGTTCCGTGGACACCTAGCCTTACAGTGCGTTCACACTGCAGCGACGCAATGCGAGCGACAACATGTTTTCCATTAATTTTCAATGGAGCCAGGCGAATCGCTTGCGTGGTGCATTGTGGGTAGCGACGCGACAGAGTTGAGATTTTCTCAACTTAATGCAAATGAGGAGCGATTTTCGCTAGCGATGGCCGCTAGCGATGGCCAATCGGAGTGTGAACATTTCTAGATTTCTAGGTTTCAAGATGGAGGAGAAATGTGTCGCCTGTGTGGCTGCATATCCGGTACTGTACGATACGTCTCTGTATTCGTACAAAGACATTAATAAAAAGTATGAGGTCTGGCGCAGGGTTGCCGACGTTGTCGGTGCTCCTGGTGGGTTTTTAGTACTTTGAAATTCAGTCTCGTACATTACGTAACTTCGTTCTGTGGTAACTAGCTAGTTAGCCCAGCTGGAACTCCCTATAGGCTAGTTGTATCGACAGATTAGCGACTTTAAAACGTTTTTACACATCAACGTGTATGTCTATTAAACAGTTTTAGTATTTTGTATACAAGTTGTATTTTGATCGATGTTGCGAGTACGTAAATCCAAGTCTGCACACTTGGCCATGACAACTACAACAGTAACTTTAGAGAACTACAATTCTACATGAATCTGTTTGATACGCCCTCGAGCGTGGTGAACTGTGGGAAGGCGAGCGATGGCAAGCGATTCGCGTCGCTGCAGTGTGAAGGCACTGTTACAGTGCCTTCACACTGCAGCGTTTTTTAACGCTCCTCACCGCTTGCCTTCCCACAGTACACCACGCTCGGGGGCGTGTCGGGGGCGTTTAGGAGATTAATGCAAAGCTGTAGTTCTTAAATCACTGTTATGTAGTTCGTATAATGTCCGTGGACACCAGGCCTTATTTTCGTAATTTGATAGTTCGGTCAATTCTAAACCAAAACCACCCCGAGCGTGGTGAACTGTGGGAAGGCGAGCGATGCTAGGCAGCACATGTGTATAAACTACAATTCTACATTAATCTGTTGATACGCCCCCGACGCTATGTTGTAATTGTAAATGACACAGGGACTGTACCAAGTTATATGCAAGACTTTTATTTAAAAAGAAAGAAGGCCGTGGAACCAGCAGCTACACTCCTCCGATTGAAGATACCAGTTGCACCTATCAACGAAACAATGCACAAACAGAAAAGGTGAGTGTCAAGTCCATCCCATTTTACCTGTCTAGCTTTGAGTCTGACATTTTAAAGAACATAGGATACAACATAGACATAATAAAGAGTAGAAGCCGCATTGGCTGCTGGGCGCGAGAAATGCGGCCGCCATCTTGGACAGGGCAAATTCCTAGATGCGTAGCATTAGAATAAACAAGATGCCAGCACTGTGCAGCATATTCCTGCTTAAATCGGCGGATATCGCAAACAGGGCTCGGGGGATCACTTTTCACAAGTAAGATTTAACATTGGTTGTATTTTGTGAAAAGAATAACCATGTCCTGTATCATAGCTACTAGTACATGTATGACCTTTGTAGCAAAGCAAACCGCGTGAAAATCAGTTTGGTATTCAGTTCGCTATGATTAATTAAATGCACTGACAGCTCATTGCCCCAGCCAAACAGATTACACTGAGTGGAGCGGTTGCCCGTTCCAAGATGGCGGCCCCACGGCTCGTTAGTGCCAGTAGGCAGTAGCAGTCGATGCGGCGTCTACTCTTTATTATGTCTATCTATGGGATACAATATAACTGCTAATTGCTATTTGTTACCTTAATGGTCTGTGCTGGAGCATGTTTCAGAGTCTTCCCTATTAGAATCTCCACCTCCTTGTCTCCCAGCCCTGCCTTCCATTTCATAACTGCTTCTGCAATTGGACAGACAACACACACATACATTGAGTGTTAAGTGAGATCATCAAAATATTAAGACATTTTCTATTTTATTTTCACAGAAAGAAGTGCTCAGACTCAACGTTTAATTGTTGTGCACAAAGTTGTGCCAATGAAAGGCAACTTCTCCCTTTTCCTCTTGAAACTGTAGCAACTCCAAACAGTATTTGTTGCCACGGACCGCATCACTCTCCTGTTGCACTCGCCAGGAGTGGCCCCACTAGTGAGGCTGAGATGGTGAATCTGTTGAAAATAACCAGGCCTTGAGGGTAACCACATTCAACTGGCAATTTATCATTTCAACAGTACATACTTCTTACATCTTAAACTCAGTGTTTCCCACACATAGACTATTTCGTGGCGGTGCGCCACAGGTTAAACACCGGCCGCCACACATTGAGTTTCGTTTTTTTTTACGCTATTACGAACACGCAGCGTACTCGTTCAGTTGCATTTCCTCTCCCTCTGTGTCTGTCTCGCGTGTCATGAAAACGAGATCATCCTATTTGGCCTAATTGGTGCAGATAAGACGGCTGGCGAAAGTTTACGAAAGGTTGGTATCTCTTTACACAATAAAAAGTGCTATAAAAAATATTATATTTCAATACAATGTTGTCAGTGTATTAATGAGTCCCGACCCAACCCTTAGCAAACAAGCGATTCCCTGAAAGTTATCCAGTCGCAAGTTTTCGGTAAAATGCAGTTGTCGAGGTAAAAACATTATGTTAGGTTATATGTAGCAGCTGTGAATCCAATAAACGTATTATAAATAATATTATGTAATGTTTTTACTTTAACACAATGTTTGCTGCTTCAATCCAGATGAGTATAGAAAAGTACTTTCCGAAAAAGGCACGTATTGAGGATGAGGACCAGCCAGAACCGGAGGTATCAGTCTGAAACAGCGCTGAACAGTCCAACCAGTATAGTAATTCGTTTTGTTATTAATTTGTTTACAATATTTTTAGGCTTCAACCAGTGCTGCTCAGGCAAAAAGACAGGGTCAGGGAGAGAAAGAAATAGTTTCTTTAGGCCTTGAAGAAAGAGTAGAAGAGGATGACAGCATCCATGCTGCTGTGAGAGACAGCTGAAACAACAGGTAAGGTGTACAAACAGATGTGGAAACAGGCAGGTAAGAAAGCAGGTTTCAGGACAAGGGAAATAATGTATATTCTTCTGTTTCTAGCAGATAGGACTTTGGCAACATCCAAAAGCACCAAACACAGGGGCACTGGATTCAACCAAATAATTAGCATTTTGCTTTATCTTCAGGTTAAAACAGACCTCAGGAACCAACTACAGAGAGAACACCTGGCAGCTTGCCTGAGGATCTCCATCAATGGACCATCTCCTGAAGCCTTCCCGTATAATAGGGCATTAGAAACTTTTTTTAGGAAGCCCCGCAAAATACGTTGCTCTAACAAAAGTTGCAGACTTTGCTCATGTAACAAGAAGTAGTATAGGGTGTGACATGTGTACTGTACTACAGTTTAAGGAAGTTGTATATAGTTCTATCTAGTGATTTTTTTATATGAATTTACGAAGCCTTGTTTTAAATTAACGCCAATAAAGTTCTGTGCAAATTAATATTGAACGAATGATTCCTCCACCCGCACCGGTCGGCCCCCACACATTGAGGTTGGATCTGTGGGAAACACTGAAACTGTGTGAAGTGTGAGCAGGAGCGCCTGCGCAGACATTTGGGGTGGCCAATCAGATTTCAGGGGTGGCCCGTGCCACCCTAGGCCACTCCCTGAACACGCCACTGGCTGTATGGTAGGTTAAGTTTAAATATGATGTATAAAAAGCTATACCTTGCACTTTTCTTGGCTCCCAAGCTGTCGCTGGCCAAGAGGGTCTCCTGTCTAAATTGGCAATATAGCAATATCGTGATTTTAGGAAATCTGTGTTATCATTACATTATTGGTCTGCTATAGGGCAACAGAACAGCATTTTCTTAGGACAAAAATCAATTAATGTAAAATGGTCAGTTTACCTTCGACAACATGCTGTCATGGAGTGTTGGGATTCAGGTAGTTCATCTGCAAGCAAAATACATATACAAAATACATGAAAAACTTTTGCAATCGCATTTTGCGATGGTAATTACATTATTAATTGAAATTAATTACCATCAGTACCATCTGTTGCCAGGGTGGGAGGTGAAGGGTTGGGGAATGGATCTGAGAATGTGGACATAGATGGGAAATACATTTGAGAATGTGTAGAATTATCAAATGAACAGTATTTTCTATCTTGTAGATTTGTAATTGATTACTGTGAAATATTTCTGTCAAGTACTGTATCTTTAGTGACTTGGTTGTTTTTGTGCTTTCTTTGGCCGGGGAGGGGTTGGAAGTTTAGCTGGAATCAGATTTGAAAGTTTGTCACAATGCAAAGTTTAAAGATATGCAGTTTGCTATTAAACTGATGGACTATCCATAATGGTTAGTAAATAATAACTTTTTTATAAACATCAAATAATAAACAAATGACAGGCAAATGAAAAATTGAGGACTTTACCTATATCCGGCTTTTTTAAAGAGTCCGTGGTCGTGGTCGTTTTGGCTCTTGGAAATGGTCCATCTTAAGAGCATGCACATTATTAAGTCATCGCATTTAGCCATATTTCAATGGTCTATTGAATTAGTATACATTGTATACCTACCTTGACGTTTTCTCTTTTTGGGCAGCTCAACTTCCCATGATGAACCCTCATCTAAATAGGTCACATAACACAGTCTTTGTTTTCCATGATCTCACTCTAAATCCTTTTTTTCTGTTTCGTTTCAGCAGCAGGGGCGAAAACATGGGTATTTTTTTTTGTTCGTCCGTGATCTTACATTTACGCTTCGGCATGGCTGCAGATGTCATGTGCTGTAAACAATGCAACTACTGGAGGCGGCAAGATGCTCAGTGTTGCCAGATTGGAAATGGTGAAGTATCGTACCAAAGGCTCAAATGGTCGTATTTGGAGTATAATTATCGTTTATCTGGCAACACTGAGATCGGTCGACCAATAGGTGCGTTCAACATGGACTGCGGCTGCATGAAACCACCGGCGAGAGTAGCCGCTTGCAGTCGGGGAGGAGTTGAAAACGGCTCTGTGAAGTCGGACATTCCAGCTTTTCGTGGTTTGCTGCGTTGATGTCAGTCATGGCCGATCAAGTGCTGTTTGCTTATGTTACTTTACTTTATTAGGGGCCGCTGCTGCTGTGGAACCTATTGTTTTTGTTAGTTTTATTATTATTATGCATAGCGAAAGTCAAAGTTCAAAGTTTTGAAATTTGGCACACTGATTTGGAACGGTCTCCTGATTATCGTAAGCAAAGTTTCATGTCGATCCCCATATATAAAATATATATATATTATATACTTATAAAATATAAGTTGCCTAATTTACAATATAAAAATACAAATATGACAAATACAAATGTACAAGATGCAGTAATGTAGTGCAGAATGCAATGTGTTATGAGCAGTAAGTCATTAAAGTCAGTGTGAACCCTTGGCCTTGTTGAAGATGGCCACAAACTCAGGGGAATAGTCTAGGCTACTTGGCTGCAAAGAACAATAAAACTTAAACAAGAACAGTTTCAAAATTCCAGGACGCAAGACAAATGTGTAACACACAAGACTAAAGCACGAACATAGTTCCACCTTGCAGGGTCCAGATGGATAGAGAGTAATGATGATCCCTCAGTGTTTTGTGTCTGTTTCCCTGGGTGTGTTCAGTTCCTCGTCTGTCCAGCATCAAGACTGATTTATATTCCTTACCCAACATGTCACCAATCAAGTAAGTCTAGAATTTCCAAACTAAATGCACTTTCCTCTCATTTTTGCAATACTTGGACAGTGACCAAAAAATTAATGAAGAACAAGAAACATTTTACCAGGATATGGATCTATGGCAATTTAATGTTTATGATGCATAATGAATAGTGAAGTATGAATAAGTAAGTAAGTAAAGTTTATTTGTATAGCACCTCTTGCAGATAAAAATCACAAAGTGCTTCACAACAAAATGCAATATAACACTACACATTAAGAATACAGGAACATTTTAAATATAAAACATGACAAACAACCATAAAAAACCCTTGACTAACTAAAAGCCTGCTTGAATAGCAAAGTCTTGAGTTGCTTTTTAAAAGCTTTGACAGAAGTTGCACACCATATAAAGGGAGGCAAGGCATTCCACAACCTAGGGGCCACTGCTCGGAATGATCGATTCCCTCTTGTGTATGGGTACATAAAGAGGGGGTACAGGGAACCACTAAAAGATTCTGACCTAATGACCTCAGATTATGATTTGGGGTATGAAGCTGTATCAAAGAAGAAATGTAGGGAGGAACTTGTTCATGCAGGGCTATATACTACTACTATGCATGCGAATAAGAAACCTCATGGTTAATATGTACATTTATAGAAAGTGTATTTTTTTTTAATAGTTGTATGTTTTAAAAACACAATATTGGTTTGGGTTCATCTGACCCACAAACATTAAGTGAATAACAAATATGTAAACACCATGCCAACTCTCTAAAGGTAAGCTTTAAGAAAAGCAATGCCTCGGATGCTAGACAATGCAACATACATAACAAGCCTTTCAACTGTGCAATACTTATTATTGCAGATGTGTCTGCTTATGTTTAATTTAAAATAATGTTTTGCGTTGAACGAGTGAGGCTAAGAAGGGAAGAAGGGACCTCTGGAATTAATAGCTTTTTCTGCAGAAGAGCCAGAGGTCAGTTCCAACACCAGAGACTGCTCTTGGCAGAGAACCCAATGTTCTTAACCAATGACACATGTATAAACACACATAAACATTATCTTCACAGTTCCTTAGAAGAAAAAACAGAACTCTTCCCGTAAGTATCCAACCCCTTGGCAAGAACTGGAATAATAATTTTGCAAAGCTTGAACTGTTGTGCAGAGTCAGAGAATGATCCACACTCTCACCATGAAGGTAGGATTGTTTAACATTTAAAATATAACTGATTCAAATGTACATATGTGTATTATATATAAGGGATGGTATGTATCATATCATAATGTTAACATACAAGCTTTTTACTGACAAAGATCAATGAAGCTAACTTGTTTTGCTGGGCATCTCGTTATGACTAAAACTCGTCTGTTTCTCTTCCCTCCTTGTTTTTTCTTCTCAGACTAGTGTGACAATCAGTCTAGCCTGTCTCTGGCTCTTGTCTCTATCAGTCTCTCCAAGCGAAGCTAATTGTGTATCTCTTCCTATACCATGGTAAGGGGAAACAGAAACATTATTTAATGCGTTGTTATATAAAATACGTTATGTTTGTATTCCATTTTGTATGTACTTGTATTTTATTGTGAGTTGTTGTGAAAGTGACCCTTTAGTTCTTTGAATCATTACCATTAAATCAGGAATTTCAGAGTTGACACATTGACGTGAGGATTAGGGGCACTTTAGCAAGGATATGTCTCGATGGAGAACATGATTTGCATTGTGTTTCATTATGTGCAAGTCTAAAACTGTGATTTTGCTGACTTGACTGTCTCAGCTTTGTATAGTAGACTTTGTTAATTTGCAATTAAACTTGAGCCTAGTATTGAACTATAGTATGATCACAGCGGTTAGAGAATCGGGCTATTAATCAGTAGGTTGCCGGTTTGACGTTGTATCCTTGGGCAAGGCACTTTACCCTACTTGCGTCGGGGGGAATGTCCCTGTACTTACTGTAAGTCGCTCTGGATAAGAGTGTCTGCTTGATGTAAATGTAATGTTGAAATCCTCATACCTTTTTTTCAGGTTGTTCCAAACTACTCAATTCTGTTTTGGTGTGTCACATGTTGCTCCGGTGCATTGTACATGGGGGTCTTGGCGGGAGTGGTCCGTGTGTGATGGTTGCTCCAAATCACAGGTAAGAAGTGAAGCCCAGATCTTAAGAATGTCCTATTCTCCAAGCACTAATTACCACAACATATCACCTGGTACATACACATGCTTTAAATTTGAATTATACTAAAGATACAGTAGCAACAATATGGTGCACATGATGTTGTCATGTTATGTCATGCAACTGGCATTGCTGGTTTGTAAATTGTTTTAAAGTTGTTAAAACTCAATCTAAATGATGTTGAAATAGACTAAGCCCACCTCCCATAATTTTGACGATCGTTGAAGACATTGTAAACATTTTCTTTGTAACATACCACACTCATATTTTTGCATAGATTAAAGCCAATTTGCACAGTCCTTAACATTCAGCACGTAGTAACAATATACACAACAAATCAACCAATCCTATTTATTCCACTGATTACAATGAAATCATTCCATGGAGTCAACTGTTGACATGGTCTACTCTATCAACAATAAATTACCTTTGCCTACAGCTAGTCTGCAGAAGTAAAGGTATTTTATTTTGACAGAGTCTACTTAGCAACAACCCTGTACATTTTGCATAAAATTACATTGCTATGGGCCTTTCTATTCACTGCAGACATGTGAGCATCTTTGTCTAAAATATGGATAAGTATCCACAGACATCAGTTATAACACCAAAAAAAGCTTGGTGCTGAAGGGCTGAGATTCTTTTGTCTATTCCAATAGGCCTATGTAATGCTAGTTTTCAATGACACAAGTCTGTGTTCTAGAAAGAGTGGTCACGAGTCGCAGAGGTCCGATAATATCAGTTTTAATGGAGCAGCAGTTGGAAATCAAGTACAGAGCTCTGGGGTTGTCTACGTTTCCCTAACCGCAACAATGTTAGGGCTTGGTTCACGAAGTCCAACTGGCTATCTGTCCCTGCCCCAGGATATATTATAGGCTACAGTGCCGTCATACAAAATAATCAAAAGAGGGTTGAGCTTTCTCATGCGGGAGTTGTTCTTGCTGGCGCGCCCCACGCTTCGGTGCCATCTCAGCCCGGCTTCAAGGTTGCTTCTAAAATGAAGAGATTAAGACACCAAATACAGCCTGTTCCCCCCACCCTGAGTGAGACACAATGTTTAAGCCTAAGCAAACTTCTAAGTTCATAAAACATTACTTTAATAAGCACAATGTATTCTTTAAGACATGCATCCTTTATAAAGTTGTACGAACATTGTTCCTGTTGCCATATCAACCGGTGCACAGTGCCCGTGATGCATTGGGTGGTTAAGATGCCACACATACTGATAACTTGAACTAGCCTATAGATAATGATAGCCCTTGATAGAATTGGTGGCACACAGATGTCTGGAATTATAGAAGGTGCAGTGCCCGTGATGCAGCTGGTGATGACAGTTCATGTATTGT
>CAEFZP010005028.1:0-168590 GCA_903064625.1 Mallotus villosus
TCATAAAATTCATGAAACGATTTACCTTAATTACAATTTTGATGGTCCAAAACAACTATGAAGTCTCATTGTGTAGTTTGTATTTAGCAAGGAAAGCCATGTGTGAAAACTTGTTCATTGTTATCTGTGGAATTGCAAACAAAGCAAATTGTGAGAAATGAAAGAATGAAAAGTTTGCTCAGGTTCAGAAGTTTGGAGGAGGATATTGACACCGCCCATACAGAGCAACTGACACAGCTCAAAGGATCTAGAAGTGCCAAATGATGTCTTAACGGGAAAGAAAAATGAAATCACAACCAAGGCTGGACTAGGAAATTGGCTTTACACTACTTGATAGGTAATCCTCAACTGTTGGGAAAAATATGCCCAAACACATGAGGAGGACTGAATTTTTTTTTTTTTTATTGGGTGTGCCACGCCTTTGGCGAGCACATTCTTTGTTATCTCACAAATATATATTGTGGCCACGCCTTTGGCGAGCACATCTTTGTTATCTCACATATATATATTATTATTTTTATTTATTCTGCCCCCTAAGCTCGGTCAATATTTGGACTACATAGAAAACGTCGGTGTCAAAGTTTCGTCTTGGTAGCCATTGAGTTGGTTGTATTCGAATTTACGTTCCGTTGCATGGTTTAAGTAGGGAATACGTTTTGTGGCGAAAATGAAGCTAACGGAGGCTAACTTGCTAGCCACAGTCACTGACGCTACTAACGTCACAACGTCATGAAAACACGAGTGACTACCTCTAGCAGAAGTTGCAGAACATTAGTTTAGCAGCTCGTTAACTTCTGGGAGATAGCTAGCCTATCTATCTTTACTGCAAGGCAGCTGCGAAACGCCACAAACAATAGGCCAGGGGGGTATTCCATCAACGTCGCTACACGCAAGTCTCGCTAAAACGAATAAGTCTCACTTGTGGTAAACGTTCAACTCAGACTTAAGCCTCAAGCCTGTTCCACTAACGTTAGTTCCACTAACAGGCAACGCTAATTCAAGCTAGACCTCAATAAGCTTAGACTGTGCAGCCCAGATCAGGCGATCGTCGAAAAGAGGAGTTATGTCGCAAAAAGCAAGCGTAAACCAGCAGATGGTGTTGTTTCAGCAGCGTATAATTGATTTTTGATGTTTTGGGAGTTGTCCCCAAAAAGAGTTGCGCAATTACAAGGGAGACAACTTGTCAAATCATCACGACCGTTAAAAAGCGTAACTGTAGACATTTTACACAAATTAACATATATGCATTCAGTGATTACTGATAGGAATTAGCGTAATTTGATGAGCTGTTTGAACACGTTCTGACAGTAGGGCTGGCCTATGGCCGATATTCTCAACAGGAGATGGAGAATATAACCCAACAAAGAACGTGGCAGCAATTGAAAATTGTAGGATAAATTTCAAAACACTGAAGAAGGCCATGGTTAATTGAACTTGATGTGGGCTAATAAGTGTTTTTGTCTTCACATCTTGAACACAATTAATAAATTACTTCAAATAACTTTGCGCACGCATTTATTAAGATAAAAGTGTTGTCAAAGAACGGAGTACGCCATAAGCGATTGTAACTTGTCTAGACGCTCTGCTTAGTTTCTAAGGACTTATTTTATGTCACTTAACTAATGGCTTTTTGAAAAACAGTTAAAGTGACATTATTTCTTAAATTGTTTATTTAAATTAATATGTTTTTGGGAGATGAGTACACGTAATCGTTCATGTATGCACTTCAAAAAGTCTTAATTTACTTTTCCGAACACTGACTAAAGTGTTTTGCGTGCAGGAATTTACCAGACGGAACTGTCTTTTGAAATTGTGTTTCCGCTTGTTTGAATTCTTGCAACACATTTTAGTTTAGCCTGACTTTAGCCTGACACGGAGCAGGCTAGTTCCGAAGTATAAGTTACCTTGGTTACGTAGCTTGAACTAAAATAAGCCACCTTAATGGAACGGAACTCTCACTAAAGTAGTGAGACTTGGCGAAATAAGTCTCGCTTTTCCTTAATCGACGTTGATGGAATACCCCCCAGGGTGATAACTATGTACTCATTTTACTTTGTCATATGAAACACAATTGTGAAGTGTAATGTACAATATAAGCTGATATTATTTGGGAAACAGTAGTCTACTATTTCACTGAAGCATTAGCATCATGACATTAGCCTCTCATACTACAGCGATCCATGATGCATCTGTTTTCAATCGTTAAAATAAACATTCCTCGCAAATACATTTCGTTGTAGGATTTATTATGACATTAGATTACAAGTAAACGATTTGTTTGTGAAATTATCATTACCTGTGGTTTCAAACCAGTGAAGCTCACTGCAACGCTGTAGCCTACGCGAGACACACTAGTAGCTAGCAAAAACATCCACAGCTGTTTAGGAAGTCAAACGGCGACAGTCAGAACATGTTCGGCACTCCCTTAAATCAAAACTATCTGACTACTAACCCGAACTTCATTGCCACAGCCTAAACTTGTCAATCTGTTCATGAAAATAATTAATTTCAGCCTAAACCGTATAACGGAACGTCACATCGAATTCAACCAACGCAATACCAAGACGAACACTGTAGCTACAGTAGTTGTACAATTTACCGGGACAGTTCCTCCACACAGGGCTATATCGCATTTAGCATTTTTACTGACAATGATCGCTACCAGTGAGCTTTTCATGAATGAGCGATGTCAAGCTTATTTAAGTTTTTGGGGCCATATTTTCCGTTTCAGAAGATTGTACTGTTAGCTACTGCCGATAACGTTGTTGTTAATTTTCAAAGGGGGTTCTTTATTAAAGAATGAATGCAATATGAGTGCAATATGAGTGAAAATATCAGGTAAATTTTTACACCGGTCTGCCAAATGTATTTGTTTTGATTCAACTATGAGGCTGCTCACCATTCCCTCTTGCAGGGGAAATGAGAAGACAACTATTTAATTCTACACTTCACTCTTAGTATTTTGAGTTGTAAGCAGCAGCTTTCAAAAATCTATGTAATCTTTATAAATAATAAGTATGCATTTTTATATACAATATAGAGAAATATCTGTTGTAAAAATGTCATTAAAAACGGACCCCTCTGCAACCAAACAGGCACACCCTACAATTTTCCCAGAAATTGTACGCTCTCTAGTTTGTTATAATTATTGCTTTAATATATGGACAAGACACATTAAACAACCACAGAATCCACTTTCTGCAAATTGATCATATAGCCTATGTGTCATAAATTTGTGTCATTTTTGTAATTTCATTTGTATGTCAAATGGTCATGGTGCGCCCACCCCCGAGTACAACCCTGAAGGAGTGATAAAGGCAGCCACTTCCTGTTCCCGAGCCATCAAAGGGACCTGCCAGTACCCTTTAAGGAGGTCAATGTCTGTACATGGGCGTACTGCCGGTATGTACTGTCGGATGGGTGCAGCATCCCCCACCTCGATGTCATGTTGAATAAAATGTGTACGAGATGGAACATCCGCAAACAGCTGTGGGGAAACCCTGTATCATCCCAGCCAACTCCGTACTCTGGACGGCCGTCAAATGGCCCAGAGCCGTCTCCAGGGTAACCAGGGACGTTCCTTTGTCTCCCTCTGAGCACACAGTCATCCGGTGAGGACAACTCCTCCTTAAACCCGCCCTGCCAGGAAGGAGGAGAGTCTGCCAAGCCCATACCCACAGCCAAAGCTACGGGTTTCACCTCTGGTATGGAGTCTAAAGGAGAGGAACGGACGTAATAAGGTTGACATGACATAACTGGGTTGACCTTTTCCGAGAGGGTTTAGCGATCAGGTAGTTCTTATTCCGAAACCTTGCAAACCACCGAGTACGGACCGGTAAACCTAGCTTGAAAAGGACACCCTACAACTGTCAACAATGCAAGTACCTGATCACCGGTGGTCGAACAGACACTTCATCTTACTTTGACAGGCTTCAAGATTCACCTTGGCCATCTTACCAGCTTCATGCAACCTATGCCGAAAACCATTAACAAAATCCAGCAGGTTCAATGGAGGCGCAGAGGCCTTCCAATCATCCTGTAACACAGCGATGGACCAACGAACGGCATGACCGAATACCAAATCGTTTGGACTAAAACCTGTATCACCTCCCTAGCTGCCCACAACAACCATGGCAAACCTCTTCCCAGTCGCGATCCATTTCCAAGCAGTACGCTCGCAATAACGACTTCAAGATAGAATGGAACGCTCTAGGGCCCCCTGACTCTGTGGATGGTAGGCGCTAGACAAAGAGTGTTTAACTCTGAGCAGCTTTAGGATGTCAGCAAACATGCCATTCCTTGGGGATGCCAAAAATGGAAATTAACTGGGTCAACGCTTTCACCACCGACCTAATGGTGTTACGTAGAGGGTAAGCAGCAGGTTACCTTGTGGACTGACACATTACAGTCAGCAAATAGGTACTACCAGTTTTGGAACGGGGCAGGGGACCAACACAGTTGATGAGCAAACGTTCAAAAGGTTGACCGACTGCAGGATTGGATACAGCGGGACAGGTTTAACTGTCTGGTTAGGCTTACCAGTCAGCTGGCAGACATGGCAGGTTTTTATATAGGCCGAAATCGTGGTCTTCAAACGTGGCCAGAAAAAGTACCTTAGTACTCGATCGTAGGTTTTCCTAACCCCTAAATGTCCCGCTATGTCATCATGTGCAACCTGCAACACAACCTCCCTGAACCGGCATCACCGGCATCACAATCTGAAATACTGAATCTCCCACAAAATGATCACTGTGAGGCAGCCATTCTCTCATTCCACGTCACTTGAAAATATTCCACAAGTCCACTTCTTGTATTGAACTGTTTACTTGTAACTCTTGAAGCAACATTACAAGCAAAAAAAGTTATCCTCTCTTTTTCCCACTCCCCACATATCAAATAAAAGTCCTCCACAGTAAGCATCAGGATCACATTAAAACTCTGTCTTAACTTTCAAATCAATGCATTTTAACATTTTTTTATCATGAAATTATAAGTAATATTTATCTTAATAATGAACTTATACCTTTTTTAAGTAAATAATTTTCACTTAAATAGACTAGGCTTCTACAGTAATAGTCAAGACAAATATGACAAGTTTCCCATTTTGACACACGATAATAACGATCACCTCACCAGTGACCAGTTCACACACACTGTCACCAACAAGCAACAACCATGTCCCATAGCAACGTTTGCATGAGTTTTGGCGAGTTTACAGTAGATTATTATTGGCCGGCGAGGCTGTGATTGGAATACGGGACTGGAGCTGTCCCTGACGGGACAAATCAAAATCACCCATAATTCGCGATGTCCCAGACATTCGGAACGGTTGGCAACCTGAACAACCACACGTGATTCACATTAGCTACTTTTACCTATGAGCTACACTAATTGCCAAACATACACAACAGCCAAGTTGAAGACAGAAAGTACTGTTTGTTCGGAATACTGCTTTGGTCGCCCTCTTTTTTGTCTTCTGGTGGTCACGAAAATCTAGAAATCCTTCAAAATGTTGCTCTCAAAAGTGGTTGATGGGGTGGAGGGAATGATGAAGAGTTGGATGGAGCAATGCAGGTGTATTTGGTGGAGGGATGGATGGATGTGATACTGCATTGTTATTTGTTATTATTGTATATATCCATATCTGAATAATCAAATTCCCCAGTTTTCCTTGTTCCTTGCCTCTTTCAAACCATTCAAATAGCCTATCTTTGTTGCGATCTAGTGACACGTCCTCAATAGTATATTTCGTCATCCAATTCGCTACGTGGCGCTGTCCGATAAACAAGGGTCCTAGAACTGCGGTCCTGAAACTGCGGTCCTGAAACTGCAGCTCTCCGGTTTCTCTGGCTCTGCAGATTCATACTATTGGAAATGTTCACTGCAGTCAAAGCAGGCTGTATCCGGCCCTGCGTAGGATATGTCATTTTCTTTGCTGCACTGTAGTAGATAATGAAGATGTTGTTGTAAGACTGTAGCTGAAGAATAATGTTATTATTGCATTGTAGTATATTGTTTTTGTTCACTCTAGATTCTATAGCTAGCTACTGTAGTAATTGAGATGTTATTGTTGCACTTTTGTCCACTATGGCCTGTAGCCGGGCCGGTTCTAAGGAAGGGCTCTTCCAATGGGAAAGAAACCATAAGAGAATGCAGTTAAACAAGTTACAATTAAACAACATGAGCAACAAGTCCCTAAATAAGAGTCATTGTGTTCCTGGAGGAAACTAACATCAGGTCCAGCAAATCATTCCTAAGTACCGTTGTACTCCCGGAACAAGTGCGTCTTAAACCTTTTGGGGAGGTAGGGAGACAGTCAGTGTCTCTGATGGAGGTGGGGAGTTGATTCCACCATTGGGGGGCCACACAGGAGAAGAGCTTGGGTTGGGCGCTCTTGAGAGGTGGGACCCACCAGACGGTCGTCAGAAGAAGACCGTAAATGATGGGTAGGGGTTTGAGGCTGGAGGAGAGACTTGATGTAGTTGGGTGCAGTCCCGTTCACCGCTGGGAAGGTCAGTACCAGGGTCTTGATACGGGCCGTGATGGGAAGCCAGTGGAGGGAGATGAGGAGCGGTCTTACCTTTCTCTCTTTACAGCAGCACTCGTTTCAGGTTCGCTAGCTTGCTCTTGTTCAGCTCATTGGTTTAAGCCATGCATAGGTTTTTGTCTTCCAAAGCCAAAAAGTAGTAGCACCAGTGAGTCTGATTCTAGTTGTTGTATCCGGGGGCACTCTCACCTGTGTCGCACATACATTAGCATAACCGTATTACCATACATTCATACATAGACATTTAAAATTGCTCAAGATACATTTATTTATATCGCAAACCTTGTTCCCCTGTCGACTGTAGCTAAACATTTAAAGAATTTGTGATCTTTTTACTGTAATTTGTGCTTTTCACCATTAACTGTTACTTTCTTAACCTTTTTTCTTTTCTTCTTCTTCATGCAAACTTTCGTATACCATTACTTCCGCTCAAAACAGGAAGTTACCAAAATAAAAGCAGAGAAACCATGTATATGAGCCATGTACCGTGCTTATGAGCTAATCTGACCTTTACACCAGTTATCCCCAAAGCTGAGGTTACGTTGCGATTTGGCTAAAGACAGTTCAATGAGTAAAGTGATATTTATTTTACAAAAGAAGCTGGATTTAACACCTGTTAAATCCAGTATGGACCTCGCTCACAGTGGTAGTATGAACAAACTAAACAGGGAGATAAACATATTTAAAGGCGCGGCATCATTATGATAGGATGGCAGAGGAGGCAAGACGCTGTGCTAATTGATGACAGCGTGGCTAATCGAACATAGAACCCCAATGACAGCCCTGGCATAGAGGTTGAGGGAGTAGTGGGGGGAGTGTGTAGTGAGACATAATGCGTATGGCCCGAGCATGCAGAGTTCGGTCTTGCCTGATTGAACTTGCGCTAAGCTTCATACCATTTGCTGACTCTGACAACCAAAATACTGTATAACTATGTATAACTTCTGTTCCATCTTCTGCTGTACTGTCTACAGTATTAACTACAGTATTTGTACATCAATTTGGCGAAATGAACAAAATGTGAATGTAAAATTTCAAACAATTTCATTTGTTAGCATGCACAAACTGGAACGCCAAGCCCTTGTGAAGCTGTACAGACTGGCTTGAACGTTCATGAATTTGTTACATCAATAATAGACTCATGTTGTCAGTCCACAGACACATTTAGAAATGTGGCATCTCAGCTCATTTGATTTGTATTCACTACCACTGTGTTGGTGCACTCAAATGGCGAGGAGACCCTGGTTTAATGTCACAACAGCATTAAAATATGTCACTTCACTTTTCCCAGCTCAGGGAAGTGTTTTCAGCATTAGGAATTCTCAGGCATTTTGACTGAACCATTTCCCACTTTTGAAATACTTATTCACTAAGAGTCAGTGGTAACGGTATTCCTCACGATGAGGTATTCAACTGAATGAATGAGTGAGGAGGCGGCATACAAAAATAATGCACTTTATTCAGAGGCTCACACAAGCTACTACAAAAGCTGCGATGTTGCTGCTATGCCCGTTACAATTTGATCCTCCAAATCAACATTAAATCAAACCAACCAAAAGGGCACTCACTGCAAAGAAACCAAAACAGAACGGATAAATCCCGTCCAACAAAATAAATAACACACAAAACACTTGGAGGTGGTCTTACATAAACAAGGCACACAACAGGAAACCGCAAGCCCTGAGCTGCTATAGTAGTTGCCCAGGAACAGTGTATCATATGGATATGGTGTTAAATAAGTAATCCTGTATTAACTACGGTGGGAAAAACAGTGACCACTAATGATCCCTACAAATAAGCATCACATTAGCCACATGTCCATCAAAACGTTTAAAATTAGTTTTACATGCAATTATAATGTTGTACAATTAGTACTCGTCTATGCTGATATCCGACTGCAGATGGTAACCAGGTATTTCTCGCAGAGGACACTACAACCACATTAAGTATAAAATCAATACACAGTAGTACAAACATTTCCGATTTGAATCCCCCCATTTACACTGTTTAATAAGCCTCACATTTACAGTCTTAAAAAACAACAGACTACCTGTGGCATACCATCTACCTGTATTTATGTGGTCACGTGAAACAGGACCAGGTGAACCAGGTGGCTCCCTGATTAAACCCCCTCCCACCTGTCAAATTTAGTTTTAGTAAACAAGGTTACCGCATAAAGAACCAACATTATATCACTCCCGAACCTTGGACTGCACCATTTGCCACTTTTGATTTGGTTTCCTCGGTTAACAATTTAGTGAGTTCTAAGGTCTATGAAGACAGATTAGTGCCATGATTAAATGCACTTCACATAACTTACAAATGTGTACCATAATCTGTAAACATACATAATGAACATAATGAAATGTAAACATATGTGCACGTTGACTAACACAAGCGTCTCCGGCCTACGATTCACCACCTACATACTACATGACTTGTGTTCTCTTCCCTCCTGGAGTTTGAAAGAAAATAAATTACTCAAACATACCTGCCTCAGCACAAATCATTGAGAATGTGAGCTCGCCTGTGAAGACATGTCTATTTCATGGTTATATTCTGAAGTGAGGTTTCCAGTCATATGTACAGTAGTCAAGTCCAGGGTTATGTGGTGCAAGGTTAAGTAATGGCTGTATAGATGTTTTATTAACACTCATATGCCAGCTACAGGTAATATTGATCTTCTAATTAATTAATTCTGTAAACAGTACAGATTCTATTTCCACTAGGAAGGTTTTTTGTATACTGAATTCAGACATTTGTTCTAACTCAATTCAGAACATCCCTGACTGATGCAACTCGCTTTGGAACTCCATAAAGATAAAGCTTATCCAAGCTTACACATTCTTGCACAATTTTTTGTGGCTGTTCTGTTTTCTTTGATCTGGTGTGTTTTCCTAGGAGAACTCTTCCCCAGCCCTACTTACCCACCCACCATCTGTGTTCAAACTGTGATGGCCAATGTGAAATTCCTGATGCATAACCTCACACACATATACAGTGGCAATTACAATTTGTATTGAGGCTTTACACAAATGTTTTTTTTGCCATGAACTGTAGCTTCCCTTACAACACAGGTGAGGTGAGTAGGAAAAGTTCCCCTTAAAAAGAGGCACGTCCAGCTACACAGGCACTACAGGCCCACCAGGCCATACCACGCCTGGGTACTCTGCTAAATTCCTGGAAATTTAGATCAATGTGGAGTAAAAAGGGACTGGAAGCCCCTCGCTCAGACCTATGGCATCGTCAATGAAAGGCTTGAGCAGTAGATGACAACTGACTCGCTCTGTTCAAGGTAGGAAGCAATCCTATGTTTATGAAAGTCAAGTTATTCACATTCAATAACCCAGTCCATCTCCAAAAAAGGAGACAGAACATTGAATGTGTGTGTGTGTGTGATGTTGAGGGGAGCACCATGATGAGTTCAGACTTCTGTCACTTACATGCTTGTCAACAAACATGTCAACATTCTGTCACTTGGATGCTTCTTCTTTTAATCACATACAGAAGCCAAGCCTGCAGTTTGACTAAGGGGATGGTACAGCAGCTGTAATATTGCCGTTGGTCTGATGTTTGAGCACTGGCTCACCAATTACGCTGCCACCTCACAACAATTTGAGTATCATCAAGCATCCAATTCACAAAGAAATAAAATAAAAACCATGCTACACTCCTTTACAGGGAGTAAGCTAACATCAAAGTGGCTATCGTTGACAAGACAGGTGGATGGCTGTCGGCTTTGTAAAGTCCTATTGTTCAATTTGGTTCAGGTCTGGTTGAGACTACACAGAAGATCACTTTCCCAGAGGGGCTACACTCACGCTGTCCGGGCTCAAGATGGAATGCCACTCAGTGGTATTCAGCAGAGGTGAAACATCAATGGATAGGCAATGCAGGATCAATGGCGGTCACACACGATTGAATCTTATGAATACAGACCATTGACGCAAATTCAGCTGGTTCTTATCAGCAGGATTCTTTTTTTATTGTTTTTTGTTGTTGTTGATTAAAACACTTCTTTTGAAAGTCAAAACTCTAAATATTGCATGATGAGGCTTTGCTTGGTTTAACTGGTGAAAACAAACATCTGTTTTTAAATACCAGTATTGTATAGAGTTTGACCTAGCCCTGGATGTTCTCTGAATGGAATAATTGGACTGCCCTCTACTGGTTGTTTATCTAACATTCACATGATTTATCATTTTAATATGGTGGTGCAGATACAGCAGGTGCAAGCCATTGGTAACATTTCTAGAGATGTGTGAAAACATTTGATCATTTTAAACATCTGAATACATTTTAGAAAGTAGCATGTGTTTGTCTTGCTTACCGGAACCAAATATGTCCTTCCAGCTGTCTCAAACTTGTTTGGTATACAGGTGTATCAGAAAAATACCCATGACCCGTGTTTAATAAGTACAACCCTTTTCTGCATCGGGAGTGTCAACCAGTGTTTGTCGTAAATCAGTGACTTTCATAGAAACGGCATGGTTATTCCGAAGCAATGAAAATATGTTCCTCCAACCAAAGTAGTTTTTTCCAGGTACTCTTAAACTCTAACTTTTCAGACCAGATCAACTCATATATTTAATCACCGAACCATTTTGTTAATCCACACTCTCCAAGGTGTTCCACTGTATTAAAGAAGCTCTATGTGCTCAAATAAAAAAAAGCCTCAAGGACAATGATGGAAGCAAGCATCTGTTTGAGGGTTCTTTGGCAAACGTCGGTGGACCCATCAGAGACCGAGGGAGCAAGTACTATATGCCAGTTCAGGTACAAGAGTCCGAAACATACCCCCCCCTATTGTTCAGGGGGGGAATTCTCCTGTCAGGCTACACAGCTATGGCCATATACAAAATGTCTCAGTCAATAACCATATTGCCTATTGATGATGCTTTCCTGGGGATGTGCCTGCAAAAAGCCGGACTCGGCATCAAGTCCCACATTGGTGTTCACTGTCAAGGACTGCACATTCCTTCTTATGATGCCCATGACCCTTGTTTTTACAAGGAATTGATTTTAGTACACAGATTTGTAGTACATCAGATTTACATCATGTGGCATGCAGTACGTGACTCTCACCTGAAATGTGTCGGAAAGACTTTGACACTTTAGACGTGTTGATTTCCCAGGCGTCTCTCTTAGTGATGAATGATGAATCTTACCATATGTTTTGTCAGCAATGTCATTTGCAGATAATGGTCAACTGACATCTGGCAAACTTCTTCATCTGTGCCAGGACAGGGCTTCCATACATGAGGGATCTATAATAGGTAAATCCTTCACATTTGGCCTAAAAATATACTTTTATGAAGTAAATAGAGTTTTTGTAAGTAATTGTACAATTCTGATCTACAGGTGCTTGTCATATTATTAGAATATCATCAAAAAGTTGATTTATTTTACTAATTCCATTCAAAAAGTGAAAAGTGTATATTATATTCATTTATTACACACAGACTGATATATTTCAAATGTTTATTTCTTAAAATGTTGATGATTATAACTGACAACTAAGGAAAATCCCCCCCCCCATCTTCCTCTTCACAATACTCCATAGATTTTCGATGGGGTTAGGGTCAGGCGAGTTTGCTGGCCAATTAAGAACAGGGATACCATGGTCCTTAAACCAGGTTGGCACTGTGTTCAGGTGCCAAGTCCTGTTGGAAATTGAAATCTGCATTATAAATTGAGAATATTCTAATTATATGACAAGCACCTGTATATTGGTGATATTCAAATGTAGAGAAATGAGAATTCTAAACAACCGTGCTTTCATAACTACTTTCACTCATTCCAGGACATCATGTCCAACTGAATTAAGGTGTGTTATTGTGGTGTGCTTATGGACACAGTAAGGGTGTCACCCATTTTGTTTTTCCCCCCAAAAGCATTGGGACCTAAAAACCTAAATGAGTTCTGAGCTGGTTTTTGTGCGTTTTCTTTTTTGTATATAGAAATTAGAGCAGATATTTTGCCTCTACAAGACGAATACATTTTTATATATTATCTGTAAGATAATGTAAGATCTGTTTCTGTAGTGTGAGTTTTTCAAACTGTTTCAAGAAATATTCAATGTTATGTCGGATTGATTTTAGAGCTATTGGAGTAGTCAGGAAAATAAATCTTGGTTATGTGCTCATACCTTTTATTCAAAGCGCAACCAAATGGCTCTAACTAACAACCATCCATAACCAGAGTGCATTTAGAAGAACCGTCCAAAACTCACTTTCCATATTCCTGCATTAATGTCTGTTAGCTTGATTTGTTTCTAAAGCTTTGCAAAAATTAAATGACATGTCAACAATCAAACAAGAATAAGATGTCTAGTATACATATAAAAGCTATGATGAATATTGATCTGATATTGAGAATGTGATTACAGTTGTTGTATAACATTTGTAATAATTGCTTTGGTTCTTATGATGTGGTCTAAGCCTGTGTTGCAATATTCAATGCAATGCAGATCAATGCAAGGATTCTTTTCCAAAAATGTTCACCCTTTTCTTTCCTCCTGAGTTATGTTCTCAATCTCCTCTGACAAGGTGGCTAAAGAAGGTCTCTCCTCTGATTGGTAGGCCCAGCATCGCCTCATTAAACTGTAAACCTGCAGTAACACAATGTAAATCAGAGTATGACATGTAAGCTAAGGATATACAAATAACTTTGAATGTATTAATTATCTGTCATATAAACTGATTAAGGAAATCAATAAATAAACTTTTTTACGGTATACGTTAGTTGTAATAATTTCTCTGTTTTGGATGAGAAAGGGATGTACGTCTGGGGTTCTTACCCTTGGAGGGCAGTGAGGTGGGGCTGGTAACCTCCAGTTGTCCTTGAAGATATTGACCACATGCACTGAGACAGAAGGGCTCTGCATGTCGTTTCCTATACGCTGCAGGTAAAGCTGGGCAAGCATGAAAAGAAGAAAAGCAAAATGTCACCGCTGCACAGAACGCAACGGACGTGAAAGACATGTACTATGATGTCTATAGGAGGTATAATATTGAGGGCATAGTGGCAGGGGTTATCTTATGACAGTTGGTATCTTCGGTGTTCACAGTGGGAGAAAAGCTCGTGAAGAACAACTCCAAACATCCGACATGTGGGAGAACTTTGACTCAACGATTGACTCTGGTGCATACCTGCAACAGGTGATAAGCACTTTTTAAAAGATATCACTGCACTGCATTTAAAATCAAGATTTTCTGTAAACTCTACTGTGGATTGTTGTATTTGAAACGGAACATTGCTGCTTTGTAAATTACCTGACATTAAATCACTAAAGGTGGACTAGTTATGCAAACCTTAAAAATGTTAGGCCTGGTTTACCGGTTACAGATTGTCCTACACTATGAATCATGTCGGCAGACGTTATGATCTATTTAGCCTTCCACAGTTATTATATTTCTACAGAAGGCAGAAGCTCAATGTTTGGAGGTATTAGTCAGCATTGGTAGTGCTGTACTGTCGATTGCATGATATTCACCAGAAAATGGGACTTTCTCCAGGGTATTTCACGCGATAGTACTCTTTGTCAAAGGGAATGATCTTGGTCAGTCCAAAATCAGCTATTTTGACAAGCGTCTCAGTAGCTATACGAGAATGTTCCGGGCTGCCAGATCCCGATGGACGTAACGCATGGTCTGCAAATACTCCAGTCCCTTCATGCACACACAACACCACACTAGCAATCACATTTCTATATGTGTCAGTGCATACAACATACAGTCTTCATAACGCAACAACTACACACTATCAGACAAACATGCAACTCTGTTGAAATGTAACAACTTTAGGGTTAGTGGGTGAAGATTGCCATGGTTAATATATTTTTGAGGACACAATGATTAAGAATTTGTCTCACACAAATCTGAGATGCAAAAAGCAACATCCGGCAGGTGTTAACATTTTGCCGGTTCTTGTCCAGGTAGCCAATCAGACTACCGTTTGGCAGGAACTCCATTACCAAGCTCATGCTGAGGCGACCTACATGGAGTTTTAGTCAAAAGGGGAAATATACACACACACACACCATTCGAGTAAATGACACAAGTACTCTTAGTTTGTTGGCAATGCTGTTCAACTGGAATTATCTGTACAAACATACAAAGGACATGAACTATGCTCCAAAACTATGCTTCTGTGTATGTGTGTGTGCGCGTGACCATGTTCTCGTACTCATGCTGTAGCACACCACCATGTACTTTACAATGTATTCACAGTGAAGGGAGCGAATGGTGTTAATCTCTTTCTGGAAATCTTCCATGTTAGACTGCTTGTTGGGTTGCAGCTTTTTCACAGCAACCAGTTTGCCTGTGTGGTCTCCCAGAGGGTCGTAGCGACACAGCTCAACGCTGCCAAAGTCTCCCTGGAAACCATATAGCAGGGTGAAGATGTAGTAAGTGTCTGAGAATGAGATTACACACTACATTTTTTAACGTTTTGAGGAATAAAAATTGCACATTGCTGTGTGACCTGCTCCAGTTTGTCACTTTAAATGAGAATTGGTTCTCAATAATGTTATCTATATGTGTTCTATGATTCTGCTACTGTTAATTTGGGTTACTAAAATACTGTAAATCAAGTACCACAGATAAAACACCTGCTTATTACTTGGGTTGTTCTGTATGTTTCATGTTTGATTCCTAGATCTTTATCATTTATCATGCAGTGTATGATTATTTATTGTTATAATTTTCACTAGAGAAATAACCAGGAATTATACAGTTAACTTTAGAGTTACTTTAATCTTCAAAAATCCATCAGAAACTTTGCTATAGCTCAGCTGGAGCCTGAGGGAGTTTCTCTCTATTTATATTTATTTCTCTCTGTCTCTGCGTCTTTCTCCCTCTGCGAGTTAAGTGTGAGGCCGGTTACTTTGAAGCCTGGCAGTGGTGCTCTCCTGCTGGCAGGTTCAAAGCCTGTCTCCCACTCTACTCTCATCCCTCCTTCCACTCCTTCAACAGCCACCCATCCACTCTCTACCCACCAGAAACTGAGCGACCCGTCGACAGCGCCACCCTTTGAATTTTGATGGAGCTTTTCAGCTTGACTGAAAAGGAAATTCCATCCTATTGTCTTGAGACGAACTGAAACAAAGCTTGTCAGCTAGATAAAAGTGAATGGACCTTTTGAACACAGGTCTGGACACCTACCTGGGTACAGTTACAGACAGTGAACCTTATAGAGGTTTTCAGATCCTAAATAAACTATGTGACATATACCAGAATCCACAGTTACTGTTCTTTGAAAGTGTGCAGGAATAAGAAATGTATGCACAACTCTGTAGCCAGTCGGATGACGTTATATATCCACACTTTCCATGGTTAATGTTCAAATAATGCTAATAATTATTAGTTCTGGTTTCACATTGGTTCCTTGTTGAAACATTGAATGTAAACGGTGTTTCCATATATGGATGTTGTTAGGGGATATCTCTTACATGGTCTGGAAATACCAGAGGCCTATATGGTATGTGAGGAAGCTATCGTTAGGATGGCTTATTTTTGGGTATGGGTGGGGTGCATTTTATGACCTAGTTAGAGCATTGGCAATTTTTCATTCCCATGAACACATCAAGGTCAGAAGGAAGCAAATTTAAGACCGAGATTAAATTACAGTCAGGTCAATTTCCTTTTCCATTTGACACCATAATAGATCTATACTATTTTCAAATACTGTTTTTAAGGAGTCTCAAAAACAAAATGTATCTACCTGTAGTAGAATGTATCCAAATTAGTATTCCATGTGTTAAGTGTGAATGTACATATTCAGCATATACGTTTACAGAGCAACATATAATTTGATCTAGTTCCGGGTGGGCTGCAGTACAATAGGTTGTGGTCTAAAAGGATACGTTTGTTGTCAGCAATGCCACCCATTTTCTGTGGCATTCATTTTGTCATCCATATTGTATTTGTAAAAGTGGTGTATCCTGTTTCCAAATTATTTGAAACCTGCCCTGGTTTTGGCTCTTTTTGTCAGTTTGTTTTGGTATTCATCGTTGTGTCCTCTCAAAGGTCAGGTTAAATGTCAACTGCTTTTTTGTGTGGAGAAATGATCAGGTTTGCCACAGGTCTTTGGAGATAATGAGGGTTCACATGTCAGTGAAACTGAAGATTTTGTAGTTTTCTATAACATTTTTACAAACTGCTCACAAATGGGCCACTAAGGTTTTGAGAACACAGCAGTACGCACAAGCAACTGGTAATAAAGAGGGTTTGGATGCACTTGTTATAAGTTTGACTATTCCCTGTGTGTCCTTATTGTGTTCCCGTACAAAACCTGAGAACTTGAGGAGCTACTGGCAGCTACACATGTTGAAGTTATAGACGGTGATAGACAGATGGTTCATCCAATAAAGTGCCTGCCCTTTTCACAACAGTTTCCATTAAGATTTCCCAGGTTATGTGTACCAACCCATCTGGCAGGTCAGGTTAACCTATAAGACCCTCCTGAAGCTAATTACATTCAGTCATTTAGCAGACGCTCTTATCCAGAGCGACTTACAGTAAGTACAGGGACATTCCCACTGAGGCAAGTAGAGTGAAGTGCCTTACCTCCAGTGATGCCGGTAACGCGCTACTTAGTAACGCGTTACTCTAATCTGACCACTTTTTTCAGTAACGAGTAATCTAACGCGTTACTATTTCCAAACTAGTAATCAGATTAAAGTTACTTGTCCAAGTCACTGTGCGTTACTATTTTGTCATTAATAGTCAAATATATATTTGATTTCTTCTTGTGTCTCTGGTAGTGAAGTCATGTAGCATATGCGACAATTTAGTCACGTTTTCAGCATGAGGGTCACGTCACGTGTATAGGCTACATAGACCTACTACGCAGTGATACAAAACAACGGAGGAGGAGAGAGAGAGAGATGCAAATTTTCGAGTTGGAAATACAATCACTATTTTGAGTATTTGTCAGCTAAAGATGGAAATATCAAGGTTCGTTGTACTCTGTGCTGGTGGCGACAACGTGCTATCAAGCTACAAAAACAACAACGTCAAATTTGAAGAAACATTTGGAGTCGCAGCACTGCACAGTCAAATTTACAGAGCAAATCCCGTTTCTGTGACTAAAGTACAACCACGGGATACTCGCTCCACTGTTTCACTCATAACATGCAATTCAATATAAGATTAGGCCAAAGTTACAAATGTAGACATGATATCAGCCTACATGTGGTGTTATAGGCCTACACTTGTTTTGTTTTGTAAAACCACTCCTTGCTTCTCTAATGCTGTGAACAACAGGTAGGCTACAATGTGCATAAAACATGTTGGAAATAATTTAATTGTTACATTTATAAACAATGTAGATCATAAATAGTAAGTTTTGCCATTACAATGTTAATATGTCAGGTCAAGAAAGACTGTCATTATAGATTTTTTTATAAAAGCATGTAGCCTTTTGTTTTAGGAAATCGTTTTTAAATTCAACTTAAATGTCAGAAAATACTTTGTACATTGTTGTTGTGTACATTACTGTTAAAAATTAACTTTTAATGAAGTGAGTGTTGGCAAAACCGGTTGTCATTTTTATGTTGAGGCGGCAGGGGTGTTGTTGGCAGCTGCTGAATGTAACTAAAAAAGTAACTTGTAATCTAATTTAGTTACTTTTGAAATCAAGTAATCTGTGAAGTAACTAAGTTACTTTTTAAAGGAGTAATCAGTAATCAGATTACTTTTTCAGAGTAACTGTGGCAACACTGCTTACCTCTGATTAATAGCCTTATTCCCTAACCGCTCCACCATCTGACGTCAGCCATTCTGATCTCATATGGGTCAGAAAAAACTCTAAGACAAGGGACTTTCTCCTGTAAGCTTTACTGACAAAAGACATGCATTTAAATACAGACAGCTATAGTAAGAATCATGAATATTGTGGCTTAACTTGAAAATAATTATTTTGAAAAGAAAGAGCATTTGACAGAAAACATATTTACCAAATTCACATATCTAGATTCTCCCCTATGATAAAATCCCTGCCAGAACTGCTTCAATTCCCTCTGTGAATATTTATAATGAATTACTTTTATATAATGGCACTTTGTCTGTTGGGCAAATGGGCATGGGACACGATTGATAAAATGTTCAGGATTCTGATCATTTTGTAGTGATCTGTAGGTCAATAGAGTAAAGCAGTAAGATAAATGTTATAAATAACAGAAATAACACTCTGAAGGACATAGTGACTTGATTATAAAAATCACACCACACAGTTTTACATATAGAGAAGGCTCATGATTCTGAACAAAATGTGGTTTTCTATTCAGTTTTGGTCGTCAGGTTGGGGACACAGACAATTACATTTTGAATTACCACAATTTGATACTATTGTTGAATCAGAGTTGTATATATATCTCCATTCTTAAAATATTATTCATGGGCAGAAGCATCCTGTTTAAGCTACCTAAAAAACGAATGTGTTTATTTAAAAAAAAATGGTCAAATCGCATTCGTGCATTAACGCTTCCTGTCAATTGCAGCACTGATGCTTTAAAAAGCTAAATCTGTCTTTCTTTCTCTGTAAAATAGTTTTTTTTAATAGTATTTAGAGACAATTGTGGATAAGACAAACAGATATTTCCAAAGTACAACTACTAAATAAAGATATTTTTCTATTTGAAATAGACAAGCAATGACAGGAACAAGCCCAGTCAGTAGTTGTGGACCAGCAGACAGATGCACTATTTAAAGTGTCATCCAGGCCCAGTAAGCCACATCTCAGCTTTTATTTGTGCTTGAGGCGGCGATAAAAGACAGCTGCCATGCAGAGGACTACGATGACGACAACAGTGAGGACACCCACAGCCACGCCCAGTCCCTTGGAGGAGTCATCATTACTGCCGGTCTGAGCTGTAAGCACAGGCAACACAAGGATATGTTTTAGAAATTGATTAAAGTAAAAAGCTGAAATAGACCTGTGCTGTGACTCAGTTCAAATCATGTCAAATGTCTTTTTTAACTTTTTTCTTTTCTTTCAACTGACTTCCTGTATTACCATTCCTGCTAAATGTGCCTAAAAACGCCTAAACAGCATACCCAAAGTAAATTGAAAGCTGTTCTTGAACCATTTGGAGTACATGCATGTAAATAGTCTCTTTTGAAAGCTGACACTCTGAAGTTATGTCCCCTGTTGTCAGGACCCCTGTCAGTCCTACTGGTGTTGAGTTATAGCAGCTTAAACACAAGGAAAGTGAAAGTTTCTATTTCCGCCTAGTTTTTGTTTTGAAAACAGAGGTCTAAAGAGGCCTAGAGGTGGTAGGTATTAGCTGGAACACAGCATTGGACCACAGGTTGAAGCCTTACCCAATTCAAATCAAAAGTCAAACATATTACCACAATATATTCATATTTTACACGTTTTTATAAGAGTACATCCATGCGTTTTCTAAAAGGGCCTTTTGGAGACTCCAAAATGACCCTTTGAACCAAGGTCAAATAAAAAGGTATTCTTTTTCATAATTGTTATCTCTAATAAAAGGTGGTACTTAGAACTATCATATATAATAGCTAAATCCCTCATTAGTATTACTGAAACACAAAAACTGAATTATGAACACATTGTGTGCTTTATCTGATTCCCAGGATTGGCGCACAAAGAACACTGATTCTGTCAACCAGATTGCGCAGTAGACTTTTATTTTGAAGGCTCCACAGAAACTTGGCATGTTTGGTATTAGCGTTTGCAGCATTTCCTTAGCTACAAGGCTAACAAGCTCATTTCAGAGCCATTCAAAGCCACGTGTTAGATATTCGTGTAGAACGAGTGTGTGTGGGGCGGGGGGGGCGGGACGCACAGACCTAGTTGGCTGTAGAGGGCTGTCAACAGGGCATGGAAGCTCTGATTGGGTCAATTTTGGTGTCAATCGAAAGGGGAGGGTTCAACGGACATTTTGATGTCTTCCTTTCGAGAATACTATATTGGAAAGCGGAGAAAATATTACTTTTATGTGAATAGGGTATTTCTTTCGTCGCTAACTAGCATAATGAAACAAAGGATTATAGCTATATATGAATGTATTTGGACAAACTTTTGACATAGTTAGATACTTTGGACCTTTGGGAATGTAACCAGCCCAAATTAAGCAACGTTTGATGGACTTGTTTGCATACCTGGTCTGGACCATATATGAAATGTTGAGGGTGAGTAAAACTTTTTAGTTTGGCGGTGAATATATATTCTTGACCGGACAAAGACGTTAAATGTACTTGCTGTTGCGACTTGATGTTGAAAAGGTTTATTTCAATGGAAGCACAAGAATCGGAGCTTTCCAATGATGTGTCATTTTTGTAGCCGTCTTAAAAATATATTAGTTCGAATTGAGTGCGTTGTAACTGAGGGAGGGGCAGCGTTTCTGGCCCGCTGGCGGGCCAGGCAGTAGGAAAAGTTCAATTTATGCAAGTATAATCAATTCTGCGAGCTCAACCTGTAATGAATCATTAACTACACCTCAGGGACTTACTGTTGGTGGTCTTTTTATGCTTTAGACTGTCTGATTTTCATATTTACAACTTTTATATTTTTGAAAACTTACCTTCAACTTTAGGTGCCAGAACTGAAAGGACAATAAACAAGCCAAGTAGCACAATTGGTGTTAGTGTTAGGTATTAAACATAAAGTAATTTAGAATTATTGAAATATACTATTGATTTATTTTGTAGAGGGAGCACTTACTGCTTTCAGCTTTTGTAACAATGGGCACACGAGTGGAAAGGGTAGTAGACTCTGTCAGTCCGTTTTCAGCCAAGTCTGTGTCAACACTTCTTCTCCTCCTATTTTGACATTGCTGAATATGGAGAAATAGAGACGTAAATGATGTCAATTACCAACCCTCTGCATATCATAGGATCATCTAAAATTAGACCAAGGATTATTTTGAACTCCAAGGTGTCACTGGGGTTGTTCTGTATTTGGAAACATGTCTGTGACTGCTTTTGCTGTATGTAACAGAGACACAGGATAAAAAGGGCAGAATGTCAGCTCACCCTAAAGGTGCTGCAAGTGCTCTTCTCACACAGCCTGGTGATACAGTGGAGGTAGTAGGTGGACACGGTCTGGTTCTGCTGCTCCAGGAAGCGGAAGGCCGGGAAGTTGAAGCGGGCGTGTTGACTCTCTCCGTTCTCACTCACGCTTGTCATCTGGTCCCTGGAGCAGCTGTTTCAAGACATTCATGAAGAGCTTCACACGTAGACTCAAGTGGTGAGGAGGAGTTAACACTTTACTTTATAGTAGACTTGATCGTTACATTGAGATAGCTATGATAACACTGCTGTGGTTGAGGCAAATTGTAGCTTGAGCTCCCCCAAAAGTTTCATTAGCCCCCCCAAATAAAAATAAATAAATATATATATTTTTTCTTTCATATTTTAAATCTAAATTAGTTTATTTATCTTCCTAAAACCCACTAGAAGACACTATTTAAAATGATATTTTCCCCAATTTCTTCTGGGGGAACATGCCCCACACAATAATTTTGTTGGGTCACAGGAAAAATAATAGGTTTTATCTTGGGGCTTAGCCCCCCCCAAAAGTGGGAACCTAGATTCGCCCCTGCGTTGTATCTTGCCTAAACCACTTTATATCACAAATGAATTTATATATCAGTTCGTTTAAACAATTAACTCTTGTGATCTCTTTTATTTTCGAATGAAAGTTTCACTAGGAGTGAGGAGGACCTACGAGACAAACAGGTTGAAGTAAGTTGAGTTGGTAGGATAAGGAGATATGGAGGCATAGCATCTGTCAAGGAGAACATAGTACCTGTTGGGAAAGAAAGGCTTGATTATGATTTCTGAGATTAGAGGCAATAGGCAGTAAAGTAGTCTATTACTATTTCAAATGCAAACATTCTATCAATCCAACTGTTGGATAGTAAGTATAGTAAAGGAGTCTTACTGTGCGGTCAGGTTAGTGGCCTGGACCTGAACGTAGACCTTAGTTCTAAGCTCAATGCCCAGAGGGGGAATGACCAGTGGGGAGGTATAGTTAGAATCCTGAGGAGAGAAGAGAAATTACATAACTGGTCCAAATGTGCCAGCTAAAATGTCTGAAAACCAGCTAAGCATGGAACCACTGTCGTCAACATGATTTGATAAATGCATTTATTTTATTTGTCCAACCCAGATCTACCAATTAACCAGAGATGCATGACTCACAACAACTGACTTACCGTGTAGAGAGCCATGCTCAAAGTACTGATGAAACTTCCATTGTTGTCTTTCACAGCAATGGAGGATGCTGACCTGAGGGTTGAGAAAAGGGAAGCAGTGACAGAGCACAGTGAGATATAAAACAACTTTCAGTAGCTGATTTTGTACATATTGTTAAATTTAAAAGAGAAGGCCTGATATTGAGGTCAAATATATTGTACCATGTATAATCATGTATGTGACAAATAATAACATCTTGAAATTAGTACACTCAGAATACTGTATTTTGGCAGTAAGAATTTCACCTGTGTAGTTTAGTTAGGGTTACGATTTGATTTAGTTACAGATTAGATTCAAACGTAAATGTTAGTTTGAATCTGCTAAAAGATTTATTTCAGAACTCTTTTACACCCTAAATCGCCTCTTTATTCAGTTTTTGTTCTTAGTCCCTTCCATTTAACGCAAAACAGTTGTCAAGGGTTCAATATTAATTAATACTGCCCAAGGTTTAACTATGGTTGCATGTTGGCAAGACAAAACGCCAAAGGGATGATCTTACACATCGATTCGGGTGTTGTTGATCAGGTACTCCAGAGGGTAGGCACAGGAGTAGTAATACTTGAGTTCAGCGTTGTAGGTGACGGTCCCTGTGGTGGGGTCAAACGATCTGACTACACCACTGATGTTAACAGTTTGAATGTTGGAGAAGTCTGAGAAAACTCCCGTTCCTGGAGAGCTGGTTGTCTGCGTACATTGTTAGAAAGAGAGGTTTAAAATACCTAATAATTGTTCATTTTCTATTTTGTTCTATTTTCACAACATTGTGACAACATGTCTGTAGTATTTACCAAAGAGCTGCAGAATGTTGTTCAAGCACAGAACATGCATAGAATGTGTGTTTTATTGTCCACTTACCATGAAGACACTACCACAAGCGTTTGTCATGTTAAGGGGAAATCTGTACTTCACGACAGGTGGAGTCACATTTGTGCTGATGGTTCCTTTGCAAGCTGGGTCGTCGAACATGTTATTGATGATGAGCAGAGACTCGTTGTAGCCAGTGTAGATAACAGGGCAGATGAGGATGGACAGGCCCATATAATCTGTCCCGCATTCCACTGAGATGTCAGTGTAGGCTACAAGTGCAAAGGGGGGTTAACCAGATTTCAAAGTTCAGTTAACTAAACCTAAGCCAAGTTGTGCATCACGTCACGTTTGTGTAGAGAAATTCTACATGACCTGATGAAGTGTAGAAACCGTACAAGAAATGTAGTAAACAACACACAATATGTAAGTTTAGCTTCCATCAAGCCATTCACATTGATGATTCATTTAAAGTACGACAAAATTACATCTAGATTTCACCCAAAATGCGCGCAGGCAAGCAAAATGATTTTCTATAAAATACCTGGGCGTCTTGAGGTCGATCCACAATCCAATTGACAGCTTCTGGTCACCAAGCAGGCCAGGACGAAAAAGCCAAGATACTGCATTTTTGTGAAGCTCTACAGTCTACAAAATGCAAAGACAGTGTGAAAGGGTCAAGCAAAAAAAAATCAGTGAAGTTTGACTGTGCATCCTGAAGATATTTGTTTGAAAATCTGTGCTTCTCAGACAGGTACCCACCTTGGCAATCCCACTTTTTTTGTCTTTGGTCTTTCAGTTATTTGCTGAAATGCTTTTTATACACAGACCTCCTGCTTGGGATTGGACAGAAAGAAGGTCATTGAAGTTTGGGGTGTCTCCCTTTGGTTGACGGTATTGGAACCATTGCATTGTGTTGGGGGTGCCAAAGATCAGTCCTTAGGGCTTTTTATGAAACCCAACGCATCATAAGTCTATGGAGGGAATCGAAACAATGCTCTGGTGCCTTTGTAATTCCCTTAGAAAACATGGATTCCCATGGCGTGCACATATGAGAATAAATGAAATACGTGTGTAACACACTATCCTTTGGTGGCTTTTGGGAGCGTTTCAGTCCCAACCACATCTAAAGATGATCCAATGAGAGCATGTGTGACCCAGCGGATTCACTTGTTGAGCGCACTCATTATTATGGTGTTGTTTTTTTTTCTTTATAAGACATTGCTGCTGGATGGACACACTGACATCTGTGACCTTTCAGACAAAAATACCAGAACAATTGTGTGCCTCTGTTTCACACTCAGCATTATTGTTTTAAAAACAACATTTGTGAAAAGACTAATTGCACAAATCCCCCACACCTTCTTCAAAAACATGACAGGAAGACTCTATTCCACCCTCGAATGTTATATATAAGATATATTTTCATAATTTAAAATAACCTTATACCTCACTTAACACAACATGGGAAATAAAAGTGATCTTCTGTACATATCAACAATATATTTTCCTGCACAATTTTTCTATGCTTTATAAAGGTGCTATCAAAATAATAAAAGCCATGTGAATTAAACAGAAAGAGCACCAGATTTTCCATGTGATTAGGGAGATATGAAGTAATTCGTACAATAATTGCCTTATGTGTTTTGATTATTTTCTCAGTTACAACCCGCAGGTGATGTGAGCTGTGCCAAGTCCTCACAAACAGAGTGACTGAAATATCTTCCGACATTAACTATGGCTTTTCTACACTCAAGTGCTTTGTCAGGCTCGTGTTACATTTACGTTACATTACATTTAGCAGACGCTCTTATCCAGAGCGACTTACAGTAAGTACAGGGACATTCCCCCGAGTAGAGTGAAGTGCCTTGCCCAAATTTGACACAACGTCAAAATGCACGGCCCGGAATCGAACCAGCAACCTTCTGATTAATAGCCCAACTCCCTAAACGTCCCTAATCCCCATGTTGAGAGCAAAAGCGCATACACTTCCTTTCATAGGCCAAAGCAGGTTCCTTATCATCTTGGAACTAGAGGATCAGATCTCAGAATGATATTGGCGACCCTCCCTCATGGTTCACTCCTATGACAGCTGTCAAGATAACGAGTCATTTTGGTAAGATGATTTGCTTCAGATAATTAGCAGGGTTGTGTTTTCCCCAGTCCAAATCCACTTCGGTATTACCAAATGATCAACTTAGGTTAGACCTGTTTACCATACTTGTATTTCAAAAATATATTTTGCCTGGCAATACTTGTGACATTTTAAGTTCTAATATTCTATAACAATTCCTCATTAGTGGTGCCCACTCTTGAAGGCATTATAATAAATGTAATTATCTTGCAAAAGAATTATCATGTTTTATGTCAGCATCACCTTAATGCAATTCTGAATTACAAAGCCATTCTTACTATTAAGTAAGTTGGGAAATTTACTTTTTCCTTTGTAAATGCCAATATGACTGTTCACTTAATGTTTTCCTATTTTCTAATCCTTACCCCAATCCTACAGTGTACCATAAGGCATGTAAATATAACATAGCTGTACACCTCAAATTGGAATTAAAACTGGCACCTACACAAAAATACACTACAATCCTACACGGATGTTTAAAAAGAACATAAATTGATTTAGTGTTTATTTAGAAATACAGCACTGTGCACACTTCAATTAAGGGAAAGTGCAATATTTGCAAAATGCACACTTGCACACACGGAATGGAAGAATACATAGAAACATTTTACCCTTAAATGACACATTCTTACATGAGGTGGAGGCAGAACATATTATTCTGACATTGTATATGGTGTACATAGACAGAATAATACCATGGTGGGGTAAATATACAATTTGATTAACAATCCCACAGTGCATACATTACTACTATTTTGTTAGATTAGAGTTTTTAGGTAGCATATTAAATTATCTATGAATTGATTAAACACCATACTATGCCTAGTGAAGATTCACAACATTAATAAATTATAAATTAATTTAAACTAGAATCAAACTATCATGTTTTAATTTAGCTTTTATTCTACTACAACCCATATGTTAACTGGTCTCTAACTATTCAGAAATGGATGAAATATAACCCCAGTCTTTTATGGGTTGCTTTATCTAAGCCAATTATAGTATTGAACATTGTATGAAGGTCCATCAATTTCAAGAGCTCTTTTGTCATGTTTCTTTGGGAGGGACACTACTTATATTTCATCCATTAAATACTGGGGAGTAAGACAGTATTCACTACATGTATTTCTTGTAATTAATCCTGCATGTTGCAACAGAAAAAAGTAGCTGAGGTATTGTATTAAAGTTGCATCTGACCCAGCTACAGGACTGTGTAGGCCAAATCCTCATTATAACTTAACCACCAGCAAAAACAAATAATCTGTCTGTAATGAGGTTGAAACAAAATCACAATAAAAACAAAGGACATCCTGAAATATTCACCCTCTTACGATTATGCTTACACTAATGATACAGTGTTGTTAACTGTAGTAACAGAGTAAACTACAATACAGGCACTTTCATTCATAAACTCATTCAAGTACATGAATTTAGAGTTTTTGCTAGAACGGCAGCATAGATCAGGTTGTCAGTTGAAGGCAGGGTTCCGGACACCAGACATGACGGTGGACGGGGCTCTCTTGCCTTTGAGGAGGGTGAGGGAGAAGATGAAGAAGCAGAGGCTCATTACTCCTAGGATGATGATGCCTGAAATGAGTGCGCTGGTCACTGTGTTCATCCGAAAGACCGGGCTGTTTAGCTGGGCTATAATCAACAACAACAACACAAAGCCACAAATGTGATACATTTGCATCAGTTCTGAACACAATATTATCCACAAATCAACTTTCATCTTGACAGAGATACTCTTCTGATTTTCACAGCTGAATAAGGACAATGGATTGCAGCTCAAGCTAATAAGACACTATAAAGAGACAGTGAATACCTGCACTTGAATTTTAAACTCTTGATAGATAGGGGTAGGGGAATCGGTGGCTTACCAAGTTGTGAATTGTTGGTTGGAGTTTCATCTGCAAAACATAACAAGGTTGTTTGAAAGGATATACTGGACAGTTGCTATGCATGAGTCAACAGGAAGCCCTAAGGCTTTGGAACAGTATATGGGTCACCGGGTAACGTTCTACCTTCTTTCTAATGGGAACATTGTGAGACAACAGGTGGTACTAGGGTTGCAAAAATGATCACTGCATTCTGATCATTTAGACAATAGGAAAAAGAGAAAACGTAGATGGGGGAGGGGTAGGAGAACTGTGAGCAGTACCACTCCGGGTGATGATAGGTCCAGCAGTAATGACAGCGTTTCCAGAAGCAGAGGTGGATTCGGTGATCTCAGAGAGATCTCTCTTCTTTCTGCTTCCACAGATCTGTAAAGGTGGTTAAAATATGATATACAGTGTAGATAAACCATTGAGATCCATCACTAGAACACATGAGTTATTTAGGCCTACTGTCGTTTTTTGGCTTGACCGCAGATTATAACAATCGCCTTTTTGACCAATTGCAGTGACTCTTTGTCTCCGATAACTCACCGGCATTAGCATAGGGCAGTCGTCAGCTCGACACAGCTTTGTGACACAGTGCAAGAAGACAGTGGACATTTTCTGGTTCTTGTGCTTGACGAAGCGGAATACTTCAAAGGCGAATCTGCCCATTTGACTCTTTCCGTTCTCAAAAACAGTGGTCTGGGGGTCTTTTTCACAACTGTCTCAGAGGGAAGAGAAAGATTATTTGATAACAAACTACAAAAAATAAGATGCAAAATATATATTTTTTAATTCTTTGAAGTGCAGAATAACCTAAAGAAAAGGTCATAGCGAAGGTCATCATTTGGATTTCCAGAAGGAGTGGTGTAACAGTAGTCCATAAGAACATTCCATCTATTTTTGTCAGGAAGTAAGAAAGAACATAGTTTATGATTAGGAAACAACATAATTTAAGGACAAACAGCATGAACAATGTGTATTTTAATGTAACATTTTAAACACTGTTGTATGCTACTGCTCGCTGTGTACCATTTTCATTGGTTGTTATGGTGCCTACAGAGTATCAGCAGTAGGGACAATGGGTCAGATACACAAGGGTGCGTCTTAGGTAAAGAGACCAATACGATACTAAAATACACTAAATATTCATTAATTGTCAAAAACTTTAAGTCATTACTCTCTATTAATCTAAACATCATCATTACTTAGGGTAAAGTTTGGTTACATGGCTAACTGTAGACTTAATGTAGGCCACTGGTGACCATGATTCCTATGCAGTGGACTGGATGTGTCATCTTACTGTCCTGGTGAGTGTTGTTTTACTCACTAAGAAATATTAGACTCAGGTGGGGCGTCATTAATATTCCTGCAGCTTTGTTAAGCTTGATCTATGCTGACCTATTTAGGTGTATTACATTTATTTCACATACAGTACAGTACTCAGTATCGCTTTGGATAAAAGCGTCTTAAATGAATAAATGTAAATGTGCTTTATTTGCAATCTGCAGCATATCTGCAAACATAGTAAAATCATTGTAAACTAATTAACACATTAAATAGCGGGATAACTAGACGTTACCCATACAACAAACAAGACCAAACTGTCTGTGAAACTGCAGAAATGTAAGCACAGTCGTTTTCATTATGGTCTGATGTGGTCATTGTTGTGGTAGGCTTTCTCAGTATAATACCTCCTGTCCAGGTTGGTGGCTTTCACGGCTGCAAACACACGTGTCTTCAGTGTCAGTCCTGCCATGGGGATGGACAGCTGTTGAACGTACGTTGAGTCCTTTATAATAAAAGAAAAAGAAAATAAGTGATGAGCCATTTCGTAGCTTCTGTAGTCATATATGTGGATTGTGTGCATTTCATTTCAGTTTATGAAATAACATTTGTAATCTGGGCTCAAAAGTGCCTTGATTACTTAATTGCAAGTAGCAGTTACAACAATGGCATCCCTGTGTGTATGCACAACTGTAGAGTAGGTGTTCAGTATATATCTTTTAATGTACAGTATATCCGTGTGTCATCTTTCCTATAATGCTCTCTAAGCTCTCATAGTACAGTAAGATCTTTATGTTATATGGTATACTGGGATGGTTTGTTGTTGTATGGTATGCTTTTATGGTAAAAAGAGAACATTGCTAAGCAGGTTCTGTCGAGTCAATAGCCTGGAACAAGAACAACCCAAAAACTGAAAAACATATACAAACAATCAATGGAAATACAAGACTGAACACATGTTGTGACATTGTCGGTGTAAACATACTCACATTGTACAGCAGTAGGCTCAGTGTGCTGACAAATGTACCATTGCTGTCTTTCACTGAGATTGCAGCTGCTGACCTTCAATGAACAAGGCAATGAAAGTAGCTAAACATAGTTTATGAACTAGTTTATATCAAACATTAAAATAGCACTTTGCATTCTTTCTTTTTTCTTAAATGTTCTATGTATTGTTTTGTTCTTTGATATATTGATGGAGGACAAATCATCATTTTTGAAAACAACCATATTCATTTGATCCGATAGCTTCTCTCAATACCTTTTTATTCGTTTTTGGTTGTTTTTGTGTTCCTTATAGTGTAGTTGAAATCATCTGTCATCTTCATCACAACATTATGTGCACATTAAGTTGTTCAAATATTCACTAATTTAGTTTCTGTCTCAATTTTGAAAGGGAAACAATATTAGCTTTTTCCTTTAACATAATATCCAAACATTTCATGGCATTGGAGTAACTTGGAGGACAAAAGTCTGTGTGTGTGCTGGCTGGAATATCGAGACATGCCTTTATCGGATCATGTTATTATCCAGTTCAGTTTATCATTAAAAAACACATCTACTATTCTCACACACCTTTTTGTTTTACTGCTTTAGTTGGAACAAGTCTAACCCTATGGCCACAAGTGTCACACTTAACCCTGAAGCTAACCGCATAAACGTATGCCTTTATGATATTACTACACTTCAAAAAGAATGTTTAGTGTATCAAATAAGTGACAAACGTGGAGTATATGGATTTTCATGCTAACTTCATCAACACTCCTGACAGAACATTGATCACATTTATCGTGAATGGCAGTCATCCCAAACAACTTACGAAGCCAGCTGAGTGTTGTTGACCAGGTACTCCAGAGGGTAGCTGCAACTGAACTTGTATAGCAGTCCTGGCAGGTAGCTAATGATGGTCGGAGGATCTGGCGTATCGATGTACCCTGATATATTGCCAATCTGGACCAGTGACAGGTTCCCATAAGCATTAGGTCCCTGAGCCGTGGAAACCTGCAAAGTGAATCAATGATAAGTACTTGCCCCCTTCCAGTGTACCCACCATTATCACAGTTAAGTTCCCTTTAGCAGACTACAGGTGATAACATCACCCATACTATTAAGCTAATGCACCTGCATATTGCTAATCCCCAATTTGATCCCCCCTTATCACAGAAACATCAGCTGTCCAGGAACCCCCCTACAGTCTGACTTGTCCATCAACAAAGCAGGAAAAGAAAGCCACCATAGCAAAGGATCCTCTCCAATCTCTCTATTTAAAAGTCTCTTTCCTGGAAGAAACAATGAACTTTGCAGGCCTCTGTTCTCCCATCTTCTACTCTTCCATCCCAGAGCCCTCTGGCCTAGAGGACGCCCAGCTTGTCAATGTCAAAACACAAACTCTGTAGACACATTCTGAGGATACAGATCTAATCTTGACAGTGAGAACTGTTCAGATGCTTGAACCTTTTTCTTCATTCTTTTCAAGGATAAACCGAGTCTTCTTTGTGGTTATTGCTTTGTGTAACAGATACCTAATTTCCTAAAAGGTTCATTGACACCCACCAAGCATATCAGTTTAAAAAATATATAATTTAGGTGCACCTATGGATTCAAAAGTACATTTCAAGGATGCCTATGAGTTTTGATGGAAGCTCTTATTAAATAAATAGATAAATAAACATGTCATACATTAATCTTACCTTTCAAATACTTTTAACAAATGCTCTAATCATGCTTTATAGGTTCATGTATTATTTATTCTGAAAAAAATAGTTGTAATGTAGTCCTCTTACCACAAGGGCATTCCCACAGGTCTCCAACGTGGCTAAGCTGATGCTGAAAAGGACCACGGTGGGGAAGGTGTTGTTGTTGATAAAACCACGGCAGTGGGCATCTCCATGGCGACCGTTGAGGGCCAAATCAGTGTCAATGTAGCCAGAGAAGAGAACGGGGCAAAAGTTGATCTTGAGGGTGACGGTCTGTACTCCACAGTACACACTAATGTCCCTTTCCGCTGTCACAGAGAACACACACCACATATGCATGAATGATCCTGTTATTCACATTGTTCTGCAAAGGGAGTAGCCACTGAATAAGCATCACAGATATTCTAACAAATCATTGACCAATACTTTAGAGCTTTTGCAGCCACAGTACTCTGTACTGCTGGAAACTATAATAAATGACTGCACCTGGCTAGTTTCTAAAGAGCAGATGATACTGCTCACCATGCGTTAAGGCTAGGGTTCAACACCTACTACATACAGTTCAAGCTAAAGGGAAAAGTTGGTGGATAGAAAGTGTCTATTTCCAGCCTGTGTCTGTAAATGTCTTTTAATTTATTCTAAAAGATGTCTTTGGTTTTCTCACCAGGGAAGCGACTGTGGAAGTTAGGGTCACAGTTGTATCCATTGAATTGTGATCCTACTGACAGTACCTTACTTATAAGCAAAATGATTAAACATATTTGTTCCATTTCAGCACCTGGTGGAAAAAAGAAATGCATAACTAACATCGTTTTTTCTTATTAATGTACATTAATATTTTTGAGAATTGACAAGTAAATCGAAGGACATCATCATCAACTAACATAGACTAAGGTACCTAAGAAATCACACCAATGGAAGGTACCTTATCTACAGTATTGTCATATCTACAGTAAGATCTTCTTTAATTTAGTGCACTAGTCTCACTTGGCCTCAAGTAGTGTGTAATCGGTGCTGTACATTGTAGTGCGAACTGTCACTATTACATACTTTAAAAGTATGTATGTTATGTATCTCGTTGTTCTGCATGATACACATTTTCTATCCATTTCTGATATCAAAATACTTGCATCTTATAATTACCAGACAAGGGTTGCCATTGAGGAGGATCAAGAACATTCAGAGTGGATGAGGTGCCCTGGTAAGTGCCAGTTTAGTTTCCAAAGCTAAAAACAAGTGGGATCCTTGAGATAAAAAAAATCTGTGGTGCTAATGCTAGCACTACCGCTACTCACCCTGGTCCCTGGAAGTCGGCGAGTCAGCGGTTCTCCATATGCTTGGGACTGCCGCATGTGATGGAATGGTCTGTACAGCATTCCTACACAACAACTAGAAACACGACTTGGACCAGGGGGGGAAAAAAGGGTACCGCACATAAGAGATTCATTATTTGAACACGTCAACAAAAAAGGGCTGTCCGAACGAACATGGGAAAGTCCATCACATCTGAATGTGTTATACAAATCCTTTCATGGCCACAGAAATATGAGCAGGTTTTGAAGTTTCCCACTCATATCCTTTCGGCCCGATATGCCTCTGTCACCGCTCATAAACGGTTTGACGCCGCATGAGGTCCGTGCTGGGGGAATTATCTTTTCATCGCTCCTGCGGAGTGGCCCTGGCTCGCTGACTGAGCTGTCTCTTTCTCCCTGGCCGATGCAAAGCCCTGGGCCGAGGGTCCATGGGCCCCGGGATTGTCTGGCTACTTTTCAGGCTTTGTGTCGGTACGTCTTCCGTCAGCACATCTCCGGTCTCTATAATCAGTGGGGCTACGAGCCACCACCTGTTCACTCTGATCTCTCAACTTTGACTGGTACTCCTGGAGCCCCACACAGGGAGAGCAAAGGGGGCTCTGAGGCCGCACACAGGCTTTTACAGGATTAGAGCATCATATCATCCCAGAAGCATCCTATCCTCCCCAGAGCATCTTATCATCCATATGGTTAGCGGCATATGTGAGGGGTTAGACCCGGTGAAACCCAGGCAAAGCATAGAAAGTACCAGTTCTGTGAATATGAAATTGAATAGGTCTCTGTAAATTATTAGTTTTAACCAAACTCTTGTATTAAGGTCACACAAAACAGACCTAGTTAACTAGCATGTCAACTGAGAAATACTGTTTAAATTGACATTACTTTCACAGAGTACATTAAATATTTATAATTTCTTAATGTTATTCCTTATTCTCTCTCTCAAAGCACTTAATGAAGTTATATAACAAGACAGAAATTCTGCTGTCATAATCATAGAAATCAGACAGTTCTGCTTTCTGAGCAACACCTTGCAAGGACCAATCACATCACTCACTCAACTCAAAGTTAATAGCAAACTGAAATCATACCAGTTGCACTCCAAGAAAGCAAAGATCAGGTTTGATTAAGTCTCACGCTGTTAGGTAAGTGCTGTCTAGGAAAGTATTTTTTCAGAACTCCAGGCCTCCTATTTCATGAAGTGCTGTTCTGCATATCAAGCTAATCGTTGTCCAAGGTGAATCCATACAAGCACAAATGTCCAGGAGCCCTACTTAAGAGTCTTCCCTTCCTTCCTTGGATGGACTGGAGGCAAGAGGCTGAACTCCTTCGTTTTATGGTCTTTGCTAAATCAGAAAGAATTGCACCAAAAAACTGTTGGTTAAGATCTGAGCATGGCATATAGAACAGCGATTCAGGACTGCCAGATAACCATCTCCATCTCCAAGGCTCCAGCTCTTGTCAGTCATTCATTTTTCACAGTTTTGTCTGTCTATATGCCCAGTTATGCCCACTTAGACATGGATCTTATCAGTTTGAGAGCATCACATGCCATGCAACAAGACCACCATGGAGGGCAAAGTCACAGTTTTATTAGCTTTAACACAAACTCGAAAACATCTAGTCTATCTGTGTGTGTGTGTGTGTGTGTGTGTGTGTGTGTGTGTGTGTGTGTGCTGCTGGGGACATGGCATTTTAAACATTTTGATTACATTTTTATTTGGAGTAACATGCAAGAATAAAAGGAAACTACTGAGATTGGTTAGAAATGGTTAAGAGATTAGGAAATTACATTAGGGCTAATCTATGTAACATGATAACAGTATGGGTATTAAGTGTTTTTGGTCTTATTGTTCAGACTGATCCATCAGGGGGGTCAGATGGCTGAGCGGTTAAGGAGTTGGGCTATTAATCAGAAGGTTGCCGGTTCGATTCCCAGCAGTGAAAAATCATGTGTCCTTGGGTAAGGCACTTCACCCTACTTGCCTCGGGGAGAATGTCCCTGTACTTACTGTAACTGCTCTGGACAAGGGTGTCTGCTAAATGACTAAATGTAATGTAAATCTTGTCAATGCCATGAACAGGTCAAGTGTCAATGGGTTTGACATTGGAATTACGGACATTGATTGGGCAGACAGTTCTATAAAAAATGTTTTACTGGATCTTGGTCAATAATAAAACTTGTGATCACTCCTCCCTACAAAACAAGTTCTGGACGTCCTTTATGTGAGGGTGAAATCAATCTAGAAGGGGAGTCTTCGGAGAGATCTCTCTTGAAATAGGGTACAAGTAATTCACTGTCTTTGACTAAATGAAAGGACATGTCTTTTGGCTTTTGTTTGGAGGAAATGTCATCACTTGGCAAACTCCTTGCATTACTCCCACTTTCCCCCAGAGAGGTTTGTGAGCATAAGCTTGCCCTCCCTTTTAACATTTCTATTATGTAAATGACAATAAAAAAAAATCTGAATGAGAAGCATTCTCTATCAATAGATTTGACAATAGATTCCACTATGCTTTAAAAAAGCTAGCGGTTTACTTAAATGTTTACACAACACGTTTGATAACACATAATAGTTGGAACTTTTATTGTTAATCACCTTTCTGTTTAGTGTCCCTTTTCATTCCATTTAAATCACAAAGTCCTTCACATTCAAGATAGTTAACAATTTCTGATAAACCATAGGATGGAAAGTCAAGACTGAGCACATAAGACAGACAGCTGCTCAACAGAATTATGTAATTGACTAAGCACACCTTTGCGGTTTTAATGGCAATTCACAGAGAGAATGGGTCTGGTCTAGGTCCCAGATGGCAGAAATAAACAGGATGTGTCATTGTATGGCCTTGAAAGACAAGCCAGCGGCTCGAGTTCAGAAACACACCTCTTTACTGCTGCTTGCTACTGAGCTGTGGTCCCAGACATGGTTATAAGAGACAATGTGAGTGGTGCGTGATCACAGAAGTTATCTTTACTAGTGCACAGTGCCCATGATGCAGTTGGTGATTAAGATGTCAGTGAAACACCCAAATACAGATTACTTGAACTAAAGACAGTGCACAGTTCCCAAAATTGATGGCACACACAGATTCCTGCCTGGAATTATAGATGGGGCACTGTGCTGATGTCTTATTTAGAAGAATGCGATACAGAAAATACAAGACTATTTCGCTGTCACTGTGCTCTATCTATAATTCCAGGAATCTGTGTGTGTGTGCCACCAATTTGATCACAGGCATTTTGCCCTATCTATAGTTCCAAGGAATCTATATTTGTGTTTCACTTACATCTTAATCACTGACTGCATCACGGGCAATGTGCACCCAGTAGAGGAGAATTTATAAAAATCAAGATTTGTTTATGGATTTTTTGTTGCTGGGTACAATATTTTCATTGTAATCATCAAGGTTCCATGCGGATCTAGCAGCACTGTTGCTTCTGATTGAAGAGCCAGTGAGTTTTTCATGAATTCATAGCCGTGGAGGCAGTAAAGCTAGTTTGAGCCATGACTTTTATTGACTTGTGTGCAGCATTGAGTTTGTTCCAAAACATCTCCACAGTATGTCATCTGAAATGACTGTAAAAAATGTTGTCCCACAGGACTTCCAGGCAAGATTGTCCGCCTGCTGTTGCCCCGTAGCAACATATGTGCGTCGACAGACAAAACATTTGGACAGGATTCTTCTAATAGCTGCTTTGGCACCAGTTACCGATTACTTGAGTCGCAGCTTGGATAACATAAGGTTGCCACCGCTGTGACCCACATTTAGGTCGATGTCTTTGAGGATAAGCTCTGCCATATACATATCCTTGGACAGGATGGCATTGTGCTGTGACGTCTTCCAACAGATGGAGTTCTCTGATCCAGCTGGACAACTGGTTAATGAGATGATCAGGAATGATCCCAGGGTTCTTGTTCTTTTTCGCTGGCAAGACCATGGCGCCAGAATGCCCAACAGGTCATAAATAGAGAGTGTGCCCGTTCTGTTGTACTGCTTGTCCTGAATGGCGATCTTGAACTTGATGCTGTCAGATTGGATACACCACTGAACTCCCAAAATGTACTCGACAGGAAGCAAGTCTTGATCCAGTCCAGGTCCAAAGTCCAGGTCCTTAACCTCCTTGGCTCTTCCCTCTTGGGGGATGACAGACAGCACTGCCCTGCCATTGCTTACCCATTTTGTGAGTCAAAACCCTCCCTTTCCACATGTGGGTTCAAAATCATTGTACAATGACACAGCTGAGTTAACTGTTTTGGGGATGTCATCCCCATAGAAATAGCTTAGCACTGTGTCGATGTAATGGAATTTTAGGATGTATGTACAATGAATGTGTTTTATTTTAACCTTTTTCCAAGGTACCTTTCAGGTACAACAAACATAGCTAACCAGCCCCAGTGTTTCCCCTACCATTATATAATGGGGGCGCCTCGCCCCCCCCAACGGCCCCCCCCGCCCCCCCTTGAAAGGTCAATTGTTATTATTGTTGTTATCTCACATGTATATTTATTATTATTAAGAACGTTTTTTTCCCACCCCTAAGGATGCCTCGATATTTGGACTACATAGAGAACTTCTGTGTCAAACGTTTCGCCTTGGTAGCGATTGAGTTGCTTGTATTCGAATTTACGTTCCGTTGCACAGTTTAGGATAAAACGTTTTTGTGGCGAAAAGTGAAGCTAACGGAGGCCACAGTCACTGACGCTACTAACGTCACGAAAACGCACGTGACTACCTCTCTAGCAGAACATTAGTTTAGCAGCTCGTTAACTTCTGGGAGATAGCTAGGCTAACTTGAAACGCCACAAGCAAATAGGCGAGGGTGATAACTATTTACTCATTTTACTTTGTGATATGAAACACAATTGTGAAGTGTAATGTACAATATAAGCTGATATTATTTCGGAAACAGTAGTCTACTATTTCACTGAAGCATTAGCTAGCATCATGACATTAGCCTCTGTTGCCCGGAAAACGCATACTACAGCGGTCTATGATGCATCTGTTTTCAATCGTTAAAATAAACATTCCTCACAAATACAGGATTTATTATGACATTAGATTTATTATGACATTAGATTACAAGTAAATGATCTATTGGTGAAATTATCATTACCTGTGGTTTCAAAACAGTGTACCTCACTGCAATACTGTAGCCTACGCGAGACATAGTAGCTGACGAAAATATCCACAGCTGTTTATGAATTTAAACGGCGACAGAACATGTTTGGCACTCCCTTAAATCTAAAGTCTTTCAATAGGTGAAACTATCTGACTACTAACCCGAACTTTATTGGCACGGCCTAATTTGTCAATCTGTTCATGAAAATAATTCATTTCAGCCTAAACCGTACAACGATCGAATTCTTAAATCGAATTCAACCAACGCAATCGCAACTGGTACCAAGACGAACACTGTACAGTAGCCTACGTAGTACAATTTACCGGGGCAGCTTCTCCACAGGGCTACATTGTTTCTGACAATGATCGCTACCAGTGAGCTTTTTATGAATGAGCGATTTCCCACTAAATAAATGTCAAGCTTATTTACGTTTTTATTACGGGCATATTTTCAGTTAGCAGATTGTACTGTTTGAATCGTGATTCCATCTGAGATAGCTCTACTGCCGGTAACGTCGTTGTAAAATAATTTTCAAAAGGGGGTTCTTTATTAGCCTAATGAATGAATATAATATGAGTAGGATAAATGCCTGAAAATATCACGAGAAGGGAAAAACTTAAAAGGACGTTTAAATCATAGAGATTAGGTACATTTTTACACCGGTCTGCCAAATGTAGGCTATTCATATTGATTAAACTATGAGGCTGCTGATCACCATTCCCTCTTGCAGGGGAAATGAGAAGACAACTATTTCACTCTATTTCTACACTTCACTCTTAGTATTTTGAGTTGTAAATGAGCAGCAAAAGAAATATGCTTTGTATGTAATGTAATCTTAAGTATGCATTTTAATATAAAATATACTGAAATATCAGTTGTAAAAATGTCATTAAAACGGACCCCTCTGCAACCGATGCAAACGATCACACCCTCACAATTTCGTCAGAAATTGTATGCTCTCTAGTTATTATAATGTTTTTATATAGCGCCAGATCACAAAATAAGTCATTTAAGGTTACCTTTCCTATAAAACAGGTCTAAAGCTTGCTCTTTATTAAACAAACTAAATGGCATGTATCTTATTTACACGACGGCATGTAATTTCTGTCATTAAAAGAAAGACAAAATACCCCCCCCCAAAGCTGAAACCTAGGGGAAACACTGAGCCCACTTACACTTCTGGTATTACCTCATCAGTAGATGGGTATGCTGAACTCACATAACACAGCAAATACCAAGATACTACACTTCTCCCCTTTTACATGTTTCTGTACAAAACCACAAACGGAGTAAGATTAACTAACTAAAGTTCGGGAGGAAGATAGCGCACCAAGACTCCTCCGCTGTAACTCAGGTCAGCCTAGTGAAGCACGGAAGATGTGCACCAACTCCAATCAACTTCATACGAATCAGCCTAGCGAAAACTCTGCACGTCAATTACTAGGTCTATATAAAGCGTCTTCAGTTGCTCTACTCATTGTGCTAGCATATTGTCGTTGATCGCTGTTGCTATCACCGTTGCCATCTGTGTTACTATCATTGTCGCTATCGCTTTCACTGTTGCTCGCTCGATTATCGCCGCTATCTCGCTTCGACCTGCACCCTGTTCTTCGTCACGACTGCCTGCTCCCTGCTGCCGCCTGCTCGCTGGTCTGCTCCCGCTACTGTCCGGCTCGCCCCGTCTCCTGGCTCCCGCTGTGATGGACGTCCTGGATATCCACGCGTCCGACGACGAGTTTCCCTCCCGGCCTCGCCGACCTTCCTGCCCTGTTCACGGCGTTCCTCGCCTCCTTGGCGCCCCGCGCGCCCTGTCCTGTCCGCACTTTCTCCGGGCCCTGCCCCGAGCTCCGCCCCCTTACCTGTGTTTTGCTATTCCCCTCATGGCTGGCCCGTTCGCCTCCCCCCCTACGATCTACCGTGTGAGCCCTATCGGCGTGGCCACACGCAAGTACTCGGGCAAGCAGAGGCTGGTCATCGACCTCTCTGCCCCCCAGGGCGGCCCCGTCCCCAGCATCAACAGCCTGATCCCCTAGCCCCGACTACTCCCTGGCATACACCACCATCGACCACGCCATCTCCCTCATCCGCCTGGCGGGCTGCGGCGCCTGGCTGGCGAAGGCCGACATTACGACCGCTTTCAAGGTCCTGCCCATCCACCCAGACTACTGGCCTTTCTTTGGGGTCTGCTGGAAGGGTTCCTTTTATTTTGCCGTCCGACTGGCGTTCTTCGACTGCCTCTCCGAAGCGCTCTGCTGGTTCCTCCTGAACGAGTCCAAGGTCCCCTTCCTGGTCCATCTCTTGGACAACTTCCTCACCATCGGCCCCCCTTCATCTCCACCGGCACAAGGCCTCCACGCACTCACCACGGTGTTCTCACAACTGGGTGTCCCCCTCTCCCTGGAGAAAACCGAAGGGCCGGCTATACAGCACTGTAATTCCTCGGGCATCACACTGGACACCACGTCTTTCCTAGCTTCACTCCCCACCGACAAACTGGACCGCATCACACTTCTCCTGTCCAACTACCTGCTCACTCCCACCTGCACCAAGCGCCAACTCCTCTCCCTCCTCGGCCACCTAAACTACGCCCTCCGCATCATCCCCCAAGGCTGCTCCTTCATATCCCACCTCCTTCTCATCCGCACAATCGCTCCAACAGACCATCACACTGGACACCTCCTGCCTCATGGAATTGGAGCTCTGGCATCATCCTTTCCCACTGGAACGGCATCACATTCTTCTACAGCGGCTAGCATCCACCCCAACGCCATGCAGCTATTCACCGACGCTGCCCCCTCTCTAAGATTCGGTTGCTACTATAACGGTCGCTGGTTCTCCTCCCCCTGGCTTTCCGAGTTCCCTTCCTGCCCTTCTCCCTCACTAGCCCCCTCATCCGCACTTCACGAGATCTACCCCATAATTATCGCTGCCCTCCTCTGGGGCCACGAATGGGCCAGCCAATCCATCCTCGTCGTCTCATGGATCAATAAAGGCCGATCAGACTCCATCACCGCCATGCCCTTCATCCGCCGCCTCACCTGGCTTTCAGTCACCCATCAATTCATCATCAAAGCCGCACACATCCCCGGTCACCACAACACCATCGCTGACTCTCTCCTGTCTCTCCCTGCAGAAATTCAGGCGCTTGGCCCCAGAGGCAGACCTTCTTCCCGCTCCGGTCCCTCCATATTCACGTACCACCTTCCCGTAACGGCACCCCTGCACAACCTCCACCTCCGCACCCAGGACGTCATCCTCCAAGGCCTGTCCCCCTGTTCACTCTCCACCTACTGGACAGCCTGGAAGTTTTTCAAGGCCTTCCATATCGTTCACCATCTCACTTTCCCCTCATTTGACCTCCTTTCCATCACCAGCTTCATCTGATACGCTCACGCGCACCTATCTATCCGCACTTCCACCATACACACCTACCTCAGCGGTGTCAACTTCTTCTGTAAATTGCTCTCTGGTTCCCCCTGCGCAGCTATCTCCAACAGCCAGACCTCCCTCCTTATGAAGGGCCTGAAGCGCCAGGAACCCCGTTCTCCCTCTGCACGGCTCCCCCTCACTGCCGACCTACTAGCCACCTGCATCGGCACACTGCAGGCCGGCTACTCCTCCCCTTCCATTTACATTTACATTTACATTTACATTTATTCATTTAGCAGACGCTTTTATCCAAAGCGACTTCCAAGAGAGAGCTTTACAATAGTGCATAGGTCACTGATCATAACAACGAGATATCCCCAACATTGCAAGTAGTCAAACATGGATCGTATATTGTGAAAAAACCAACAATAAGTGCCAAAGGGAAGAATCATAAGAGCATGGAGTTAAACAAGTTACAATTGAACAACATGAACCTTAAAAGTGCACGAGTGTACCTGTGGAAGAGCAAACAACAGTTTAGGCAGTTACAGCTAACCAGCAAGAGCAGCAGGTCTCCAAGTAAGTAAGAGTCCTTCTGATCCTGGGAGAGACTAACATCATGTCCAGCAGATCTTTCCTAGGTACCGTTGTATTCCCGGAACAAGTGTGTCTTGAGCAATTCCACCCTAGAGGCCATGTTCCTCCTGGCCTTCTTCAGCTACCTGAGATGCTCGGAATTCACATCCACCTCCTCCACCTTCGACCCCTCTGTTCACCCATGCTTCTCAGACGTCACTCTTCACTCTCCCGACACTCTCATATTCTCGCTGAAGCGCAGCAAGACGAACCAGAGTGGACCAGCGGCCCCCATCTTCCTCTTCCGCCTCGACTGTCCCGCCTCGGCTGCGCCGCCTCCATGTGTTCCTTCACTACGGGTCGTACACGTCGGATCCTCTCCTCCATTTCCCGTACACGCTCGATCACCGTCCGTAGGGGGGATGGCTGTTGCTCCCAGGCCTCTCTCACGACATCCAGGAGCCCTCGTGGCCGCCAGCCATACAACAGCTCAAACAGAGTAAATCCGGTGGACGCCTGGGGCACCTCTCTCACGGCGAAAAGGACGTACGGAAGCATAAGCAGCCAGTCCCGGCTGTCTTCAGTCACCACTCTTCGGAGCATTTTCTTTAGTGTTTGATTGAAGCGCTCGACCAGGCCGTCTGTCTGGGGGTGGTATATGGAGGTGCGCAGGTGGTGAATCTGCAGCAAACGGCAGAGATCGGCCATCAACCGGGAAACAAACGGGGTACCTTGGTCCGTCAGGATGTCCTTAGGACGAGTTCCCTGGCGATGGCTTTAGATGTTGCTTTACGCAGCGTAACGGCTTCCGGGTACCTGGTGGCGTAATCCACCAGCACAGGGCTTCTGGCCGTTGGCCTCGCTTTGGGTTGCGCAGTAATTCTTCCAAGCCTGGCCAATCCCGGCCGAGTAGAAACGGAACCGGGAGTCCACGAACCACTCCCACTCGCAGGGTCCATCTGCCTGGCCGGGCTGACACCTCGAAGGCCGTTCACGTGTGTCACCGTGAACACAGGAAACCGGCAGGGAGCCTTCCATCCGCTGCCCCCGCGGCAGCAGCGACCTGGCCGCTTCCGCCCGCTCCGCCAGCAGGACCATTTCCTGTATCATTCGGGGTCTTGCTGTGCCACCGCTTTCCGGTCGGCAGGAGGGAGCCCCCTCAGGAACCGGTCCATGACAACCTGGTCTGTGACGCTATGGGGACCACGCGGTTCAGGTTGTAGCCAACGGTATACAACGCGCTGGAGCTGGGCCATTGGGACGGGAGGAGGAACCCCGGGAACATAAGTCCAGGTCTGATACTGTTGGGCTGCCACTCCTGGGGATAACCCGCCCCGAGCCAGTATGGCTGCTTTCAGGCACGTATAGTCCTCGGCTTCATCCGTTAGAAGAGCGTAATAGGCCGTTGGGCTTGTCCGCTCAAGAACGGGGCAAGCACCTTCCAATCAGCCCGTGGCCAGCCTTCCCGGCCTGCCACGACCTCGAAGGTGTGCATGTATGCCTCGATGTCATCGTCGGCCGTAAGCTTGGTCCGGACCTGGCTGGCTGTGCGCCGTGCATCGGTGGCTGCCGGGTGTTGCGACTGAAGCCACCCCCCGTCAGTTGGCCTAGGTTTGTCACTAGCTGTTGAATCACCCGCTGTTGGTCTATGGACGCTTGGAGCAGGTGGCCCAGTATAGTAGCGGGATCGACAGGGACGTCAGGGCCCTCCTCTTGGCCTGGAGATCGGCTGCTCCGCTGATACATCTTCTTTGCCGGGGCTTAACTTTGTGCCCGCAGAGAGACAGTGGTTTAGCGTACGGTATCTGTCTCTTTTGCGCTGTGTTCTCACCCAACCCTTCGGTGCAGGTGTGTCTTCTCATTATCCCAGCCGTGCGCAATGAGATGTGTAACCTCGTGAGGAGCTGTCCTTAGGCTTAGGGCCAGTGGTCCTTTGTGGGAGGTGGCTGGACCCACGCTGATACCAGCCTTTACGTGGCTGCGAGATCACAGTATGTTTAGGGACCATCAACAAATTACTATTTTGTAATTCAAAGTCAAAATCTCCTGCCACCCCATTAATATTTTTCTAGATCCGCCCCTGCCCTTTTCCCCCTACTACTCACGTCTATATCAATGCGACAGAGCTTACAGAAGGCATGATATTGATATTTGCTGCTCTTAGTGGCAAAGTGGAGTTCTGAACTCCACGTAGATTTGAAGGAGGTCTTTCTTTTTGGCATCCAAGAGCAGGAAGGGTAAAGGAGGACACGCAACAGCGGTCCGGACAAAGGGCTGGAAAACCCGACTTCCCGGAAGAAGTCCGGACGTCTGGTCACCCTAGTCCTTGGGCAAGGCACTTCACCCTTGCCTCGGGGGGAATATCCCTGTACTTACCGGAAGTCGCTCTGGATAATAGTGTCTGCTAAAACTAAATGTAAATGTAATGAGAACACAGATTTCACTAATTTAGTTTATTTTGCTTTAATGTTGTAGAAGTCAGTCTATCCTCACATGGCCAAAACCTCCAGTGACACCTCCTCAGGGCAGGTTAAGAGATGTATTTTAACACCTGACACTCCATTTGGTAATGTGAGTGGCTTGGCCTATTTACCAGAGAACAAGACATCAAAAAAACAGATCAGAATTTGAGCATTTATAACAGTATACTTAACCAAACAGGAAGATCATTTTATTAAGCAAATGTCAATTTTTGTGTCACAGACTTCTCATATCTCAAGTATTATGAAACAAAATGAGGCAACATGTCAGATTGTTATTAACATGATAATTGATGGGTTTCAGTTCAGGTTTCAGGGCTTTCATTAGATGTACATTTAGATGTATTCTAAATATTCAATAAAAATTTGTTTCTGTGTGTGTCTGGTTGACAACTTGATACATGGAAATACAGGCAACAAAAGTGTTACGTTGATATATGTATTAGTAAAATACTTTAAAGACAGGATTAGTAGCACAAAGCTATATTCCTGAACTATGGGTTCAGTCCTTCATTGCGCCAAACCCCCCAGTATCATCAATATTATTTTAACAGTACCATGAGATATTATTGACAAGGTTGGTGGGGAGTGAAAGCATAAATGTGTTACCAGGGTCAATAAAAGCATTACCCAACTCTAAATGACCCACAGTATGCCCTAACCTCCACCATACTAGTTTTCTTACGTTGACGTGCATAAACTGGTCATAACACAAGTAACATTTTGAGTGGCTCATGGAAGATGTGTACTTGTATGTATGTTGTAGCGGCAACTGCTACAAAGTAACAATAAAAGTATATAGTAACATGAGTACGGTATTTCCAGACATGAACACTAGATGTCCTCCTAAGTAAACAAAGTTTTCCGTAACTTACTGTGTCGTACATCTAGTGTAAAAAACAATCCTCATAACTGAAAGGATAGGAGAGAGAAAGCAGGTCCTATGAAAATGTATGGAATCCTCCCCTGCAGGACATCCTGCTTAGATACATTGATATAGATGAAGAAGGCCTCAAATGCTTTAGCCATTCTTGTTTTGACAGACAGGCAGGCAGTGGCTGAGTGATATGTCATAAGAGTCAAAGAAGAGTATAGTGACTAAAATATCTTTGTTTGCACTCCACCACAGATGGATAGAATATGGTCAGCATCCTGCATTCATTACATTCCTGTGTTGCCCTGGCTTACAAATGTTCCAGATCTACAATTGAGCATGTGTGGGATGTGCAGTACCAACAAGTCTGATCCATGGAGTCTGCACCTGGCACCTTACAGGATTGTCACATACAACTATCTATTCCCAATTAATATCACCAACATCATATTTGATTACAGTATACATTTTCAAATTAAAGGTATGACTTGTATAACTTGTTATTTTCCTCTCACCATTAATCAGGGCCACTTAATAAGCTTAGTCTAATAAAATATTTGTATGTAGCAGCATCTTTAGACTGTCTATCTGCCGGACTAACTAAAAGTTCAACCTAGAACTAAGATTTTTGATTTTGTCTTTGTATAAAAACCATGTCCTACTTGAAAAGAAATAGTCCAACCTGTGTATTTCCTTATGGAGAGCAGTTATCTATGCTTTGTCATCATATATACTGTTTCTACCTTCTGTCTATGTTTGTTGTAATAGTTTGTTGTAATAACTCGTTCATAAGGTGACCTAGATTGTGACCACAGAAATGTTCCAGCGTTGCCAACGAATCTTGCATCACATTTACAGACTTGAGAACCTACAAGGTGGGACCTCTTCATTGCAGCAAGACAACTAGACCACAATCTTAAGAGACCGGATGGAAACTTGAAAGACATAAAGTAACGTTTAAAAGTCTTAGGTCACTAATAAATCCCATTGGCCACCTCAGAATACTGATATATTCTGATATACTGATATTCTCTGATATACTGATATTCTCAACATGATTGAAGCTATGTTTGATCACAGGTGGGGGGTGCCCTGGTGGCTTGCTGAGTAGCGTATGTACCATTAAGGTAAGGCCATAACGCAGGGTTCAATTCCAGACCAGGTTTCCCAGGAGGTCTCGTCCTCTAAATCTGTCCCTGCTTTCCTGTCTCTCGCTAACTGTCTCTATAGAAATAAAGCCAAAACAAATCTTAAAAATCAATACATACTATGTATATATATATATGATCATGACATTACAGTGCTAAACCATATTTTGTAATCCTTTAAAAATAAAAAATACAATAATTGTATTCCTTATTTTCATTCTGTGATTGCTAACTGCAGTATGCTGTGACACTGAAAGCGTATTGTGAAATTGCATGTTTCCATTTCCTGTAAGCAAGTGTGTCATCTTAATAAAGATACAGCAACGATATTATCTGGAATGTGACTAAGCACACCCCTGATGACATGGCTACTCATTCTACAGTAATATTCTAAAAATATCCGAAAGCAGTTTTACACAATTATTTCTCGTTCATTTATGACGGACCTTTGGTAGTTTCATGGGGATTTTGTGTAGTGTGGTGATGAACACAACAATGGCAGTCACACAGTCAAAGGGACTAAGAAACCTGTCTCTTGGGGAACCTTATTCGGACTGTTCCTCTGAAGTAACTCAAATGGAAATGCACAATGCAAAGATACAGATGATTCATACAGAAGATTGCTACTACTGCTTCAGGAAGAAGGGAGATTCTGGGGTTTTGTCACTCAATGGAGTAGTAAGACCCTGTAGGCGTCTGTCTTCAAGCCTCCATTAAACAGGAAGAAGAGACGTGTGTGTGTGTGCGTGTGTGTCTGCATGTGTGGGCTGACACGGACACAGAAAGCGTTTGACTGACATACTGCTCTGTGTCCTTTTGGTTGAGTGTGAATTCAGTATGCTGTATATAATTCCTTTACTTCTTATACTCAGATTCACTACATCATTTACAGGTGAGACATTCTGTAGATTTGTATTTAGATTGAAATTGTATTTAATTGTATTTAGTAGGTAATTGAATTTTTCTACCGTATATGGTTGTAGCTGTAATACAATGAGCATATATGGCTTTACTCACTGGTAAAGTCAAAGCATATTGTTTCTTTACAAATACTGTCCAATGAGGGCATCATCAATAGTTTTTTTCGCATATTGTGCACCAATTCAACCTATTATCACTCTTGTTGGCCTTCTCATAGTAATTATCATTTTAATTTTGTTATTTGGCCAATGCTTTTATCCAAAGCAACGTTCAAACGGATTTTGTTTGTTTTGTTTCCCATCAGATGCCGTTATCAAAGCCATGCAAGGCCATCGTGTCCACATCCCCTGCCCCTCATCCTTTGCATTTAATGACTCCGTGAAATTTCAATGGAGAACAAATGGGAGTGGGACCGTATTCTGCGTTTATGACATGCAATACAACATCACTACAAACGGATTTTGTCCATCACGGTTTGACATACTAAGACATCCTGGCAAGTTTTATATTACAGACCCTAAAGTTTCAGATTCTGGTCAATACAACTGCTCAATAACAAGAGTCATACCACCACCATCCTCTGAGGAATTTCACATTGTGGATCTTCAAGTCGAAGGTATCAATAAAAAACGTTTTACTCTTCTCTCACTATCAAACAGGAACAGATACATAAGCTTGGTCTACTGAATGTCAGCACTGTGTTTATGATCTTGCTCTGTAACAATTCTTCCAGATCTGGTCCTGACGATGCACTACAGAAATTTGTCTTGTATACTGCTTCTTTGTACTCTGGAGGGCCTCCACACCCAAGAGGTCAACTTCACCTGGTTTAAACAGGGTCAGGGGTCACTGGAACCTTTGTCAGTCAATCACAGTTCCACACTTAGCAGTTCCGTTATCCTGTGCCAAGCAGAGTGGAAAGAAGGAGACCGCTTCATCTGCAAAGTCAACAGCTCCATTAACAGTGGACTGAGTAAGAGTATCACCCTCCCCCGCAGTGCTATAGGTGGGTGATCATTGATGGTAGCCAACAGTGGAATCATTGATGTACACAGTGAAAATTTTAACAGAAGAAAAAAGGACAATAGAAGTATTTTAATCCATAGGGAAGCAAAACATCCAGTGGTGTTCTATGCATAAAATGCAGACATACATGGTATGCTGCCAAGACATTCCTGTATACCTGTATAAAATAAACAGTGATGCATGAATGAGTCAACTATCAATGTAGCTCACATTGAACTGCATTAATAGTTTGTATGTGACATTCCGTTTTTTCTTTTCTTTAGAAGGAACCCAAAAGAACAACACAATCATTACCACTGTGAGCATCATGGGTGGGCTTGTGGCCATCGCAGCCATCTGCATCTGTGTTTACAAATGTAAGTGTCCCCATAAGAGGCATTCTGCTGTACCTCATGCTGCTTGATTGCTTATTATATCTAAAAATACATTGAAGGGAAGGATGCTATGAATGCAGTGAGGTAATACGCATGCCAAACTTTAGCCGAAGACAAATTTCCTAATACAGCGAAGCACAGTTCCCAGTGCATTATGGCCAGTTGGAAAGTTAGATAGCTAGGTACCAATTCTGAGATATTCTTATTCTTTTTAGCGGGTTACTGTAAGGTTTTGGCTTAGATCTGACAGCGTTATTTCTAAATGTATTTAAGTATTGAAACTGCACAAATATACGTCATCTAGACTATTGCCTGTGTCACATTTAGTTTTAATTTTTATTTTGTCATAAGTGTACCATACTCAATCATGTATTGGTATTTTAAAAGCCATAAAAGGTCATCTATTTCGAGCTAAATAGGTGCTAAATAATTGCAATAAATTACTTTCAATACCTGCTCTATTTGTAGAATCTTGCCACCTACCTCTAAATTGATCTATGTTCCTGTTTCAAATCTAGGTTCCTGTTTCATTTTCAAATGTGTTCTAAAATGTAAATAGTGGCTGTGTTGTACCCTTTCCATTTTGAGTTAATGTCATTTTGTTTCCCATTTGGGGGAGCATGACTTTGTATTTGGGGGGAGGTGAGCAAGTCATCCTATTTGGGGGGAGGTGAGCAAGTCATCCTATTTGGGGGGAGTTTACTCATATTCGGGGGGAGTGTTTTCATTTGGGGGTATACTCGTATTAGTGGGTGTGTTTGGCACTCCAGGGCCACCATAAAATATACCTGCCAGCATTTCTCCCTCACCATTTTCCCTTGTATAGAAGGCCTATCTTAAGTAATTCAACACCATCTCACGGTAGAAACTTGACTAAGATTGAATACATTTAAAAATGACTCTTTCTGGCCTATTGTTGGTTTGATCAACTAGCGACTGGCTGGTGGACCCAAATGCTCAACTCAAGTCACAGCTGAGGCCTGTTCCATAAAGCGACTTTACCAAATAAACCAGGCTTAAGTCAGTTAGTCAGACTCACTTTCAGTTGATTCGGTTCCATATAGCCAGTTTATGTAGTTTGAGCTGAGTTACTATTGTAACTTATGCTGTGAAACTAGCCTGTCGGGGGCAGGCTAACTGTCAGGCTTAGCGTGTATTGTTGCTTAACCAGACAACTTATCCTGCAACACTGACCCAATGGGAAACCTATGATCCACCACAAACTTCCTGGCGTGGTGCCATATTTGCCTTTTTTTTACCTTAGTTAAAAATATACATTTGTAGCCGTTTTTGACATTTTTGTCCGACTATTTTTGCCTTGGGTTACTTTGGTTGTGTTACATGTGTTATGTGATTGTTGTTTCTAAATTAGCATATTTGATTGAACCATAGGATAATTGATTAATTGAGCATTGCCTTGAATGTCATAATTGTTATAAGCGTCACCTGGGCCGGTCATTGGGAGATGACCTGGTAGCCAAATGTTGGGTGTCGCGTAACAAAAGTTCACTGCGCAAGCAGAGATTCACTCCGCCAGTAGAAACCCAATGCGCACAAGCAGAATTAACCTATGAGAGCGTGCCAGGCATGCTAGCCTGGTCCTAACCAGACTCTCGTACATTTCATTTGTACAGAGAGTCTGGGCTCGCTGCATTGACAAGCGTTGACTTCCTTGTAAGACGAAGTTTAAAACTATTGGATCTGCCTAGAGCCACTTTGATCTGCCATAACCAATCGCTAGCGTTCTCCTTAGCCAATTCCTTCACCACACTACTGTAACAGAGCTAGCTGCCGTAACTGGAAAATCTAACTGTTCCCGAACCCCTGTGGGGAGGAGGGCCGCAACATCATGGCCACCAACAAAACTCTGCAAAACTTGTTTCCGGCTTTAGATTATGGATATTCCGCAGCGTTGCCACAACGGACTGAATGTGGCTTCGCTCGCATCTTTCTCCGCCGCCATTACGGAACTACAACACAAACTAGCGCACAACCTCAACGTTATCGTTCTCAGCCACTCCCTCTGTTCGCTGATTGGCCGGTAGAAAATTGTTGAAAGCGACCTCCTGCTTCATCACTGACCTCTTCACATGGTTCACCCGGTATGGGTGTTGTTTTATAGGCACATCACCAGCCACATCAATGTCATGCTCTAAAACAGTTGTGCAAGTGGGAACATCACTGAATAGACAGTTAAAATCCGCAACCAGGGACACAATACTAGATTCCTGCTATTTTTCTAAATGAGACAGCGGGGAAGACAGATCTAACAGCATCTTGGAGTTGGTTAACCGAGGAGTTTGCTGTGCGACACTACGCACACTCAACCCATCCTCATCACTGGTGGAAACAGAACACACAGCAACAGGTACCGCAGTCGCAACTGGGGAATCAGAGGTCGGGTCGGTATTGCTTCTGGCACAGTACAGCTTTAGCATGTTCACATGGCACACACGAGACTGCCTCCGCCTATCCGTTGTTTTTACTACAGTCTGTGTCGCTTAACTGTTTCTCGATCATGTAGGGCCCTGAGAAACGAGCGCTCAAAGAGGAACCAGGGATAGGTAGCAATACTAGCACCTGGGGCCTGTACTACGAATCAAGATTTGGCGTTAGCGAGGTAACTTCAGGTTCAACCCAGGGTTTTCTGTACTACAAAGGTGGATCACTTGTTATCTGGGTAGATCGCCATGGTAACATATGCTGAACGGCTAACCTGGTCGGGAGCAAATGTACAAGATGCAGTAATGTAGTGCAGAAAGCAATGTGTTTAGAGCAGGAAGTTATTAAAGTCAGTGTGAGCCCATGGCCTTGTTGAAGAGGCCAACAGCGGAAGGGAAGAAACTGTTTTTGTGGCGAGAGGTATTGGTCCTGATGGACCGCAGCCTTCTGCCGGAAGGGAGTAACTGAAACAGGGACTGTGTCTACTACCGCGCACTTGTGCACTTCGAGCATTTACTTTCAGTGCTTAGGGCGCTTACGCTGAGAAACCATCAGAATTCAGTGCACTGAAAGTACCCGGATGATGCACTGCAAACGGTCAAAAAATGAAGTGTCCGACGATGGACACTACTCGCCCTAAACGGCCGCCATTTTGGCTACGTAGCGGAAGAGGAGGAGTCCAGTGACAGAAATACAAGCGGGTTGGTTTCGCGGGTTTAGTTTCTCGGGTGTCGCGAGCAGATTTGCGTGCATCACTTCCCGCTAAGTGGGTAAGTAAAGTGTTCCAGTTTAGACAGCACTACTCAGCAACTGAGTGCACTGCAAATGTAAGTGCACTACATTGCAGTGCACTACATTGCAGTGTACTTCGTTAAGTGCGCGGTAGTAGACACAGCCTGGGAGTGTCCAGGGTGGGAGGAGTGGGCCACAATCTTCCTCGCTCGCCTCAGGGTCCTCAAGGTGTGCAGGTCCTCGAGGGTAGGCAGATTGCAGCCAATCACCTTCTCTGCAGTGCGGATGATACGCTGCAGCCTGCTCTTGTCCTTGGCAGTGGCAGCAGCGTACCAGATGGTGATGGAGGAGGTGAGGATGGACTCAATGATGGCTGTGTAGAAGTGCACCATCATTGTGTTTGGCAGGTTGAATTTCTTCAGCTGTCGAAGGAAGTACATCATCTGTTGTGCTTTCTTTGTGAGGGAGCCGATGTTCAGTTCCCACTTGAGGTACTAGTACGCCCAGGAAGCGGAAGGACTCTCGTTGAATTGCTCTCTTTATTTAACTTTTTCTTCTACATTTATATATTCATAAGATATGTGCTACTACAATAGATTTACAAGAACAAAAATCTCTGAATAAGTACAGTTCTAAAAGCGACATTATTACTTCAAAGAATAAGCCAAATACATTTACCAAAAAATCATTCAAAAATCCTTATTAACAAGAATGAAATGTGTATACAACAAACATTTCCTGTCATGGTTGACTGTTGATGTTGTCGTTGATCGGGCCCTTTGAATGACAGTAGCCTACCATCGAAAATTATACAATTAGGCAAAGTTGCAACCTTATTACTAAATAGCATGTAACTAGTTTTGTCTAAGTTAAAGCCCATATAGCAGGTTGATTTTTCCAACGAATTTGCGCTATTTACATGTTGGTTATTAACATTTTAACTGTTATCTATTGTATTTGATGTTGTTGGGTGTCACAAAACGTAATATAATACGAAAAAGTAGGTACTTTTTTGCAATGATTCTTCTTTCCCCCACAATGCATTGCATGACGTCACGTTGGGGAGACGATAGACCAAAGCCCCATTGAGATCAACGAGAGAGATTAACGAAAGAGTGTTCAGCAGTAGATAGTTTATAGATAAATACATAGATATAATATATAATTAGCATAGATATAAAGATCAATAGATAGATATATAGATAGCATAGATATATATATATATATAGAGAGAGAGAAATAGATAGACAGACAGTCAGATAGCATAGCTAGCTAGCACTAGATAAATAAATAGCTACTAGTACTAGCCTACATATATAGATATAGAGATAAAGCTAGATAGACATATGTATAAGTAGGAAAAATGGTAAACTACTGTGTTTGTGGGGGGTGTACAAATCTCTGTCTGCCCTGGCCCGAGACCGAGAAGCACTGAAAAGCTCGGTGCCGCCCGCCGCAAGCGAGAGCTGGCAACGCCAACGGTAAGCCTCAGGCTAATGTTTACAAGCTGCAGTGCACGTTAGCTAGCCCCATAACACGAACCCCCTAACTACTACAGTCATAATCAGTGTGACATTAGAAAAGTCTGAGGCCGCATCCACACTAACCCGGGTACATTTAGAAACGCATACATATGTCTCCGTTGCACTTCCCGGCCACACTAATACGGCGAATTCGGACACTGAAAACGGAGCTTTTCGAATACGCTCCCCGGGCCCCTAGCCAGAGACATTTGAAAAAGCCGGGTACGCGTAGTAGTGTGGACGGGGTACACGGAGCTTTTCAGATACGATGACATTAGAAAAGCACATTTCGTGACTCATGAATATGAACCAAAACAAAATTGTTCTTAAGTAGCTACATGTCCAAAAGCTAGTCATATCTAGCTAGATAGCGCGCCATGGCTAGTGTTTGGATCACGAGTGATCATCAAACGGCTTTCATAACTGTGTGTGTTAGATTTAGTTGATTGATTTAGTTTCCCCTTTCCTGATAGAACGTGACTATTACGGAACTCAAAACGTGGAATATCTAATCGGAAATGTGTTTACAACGTCGGGGAAAAGATTTAATTAGGGATTGATTTGGGGGGGAGAATTTCACAGGTGGGACTAGTAAATAGCCCATAGCTAGCATGATGCCTTCTAGATCTAGATAAGAGCTCCTTATCTGAACTAACGACATGATAACTGTCACTACTGTAGATATAAAGAAAAGTTGACTTTCACTCGGTGCTATTCACTGACAGTAAAAAAAAATGTCGTTATTGTATGCACTGCTGTCCGTAGACAAGCTCCAGCGCTCCTTGCTGCGTTGCCGTTGCTAACTCAGCAGGACACTTCACCAACTCTCCACTCATTCTCCTCGGACCATCCATTTAATTGGCTTTGGCGGCCATCAGGTCTAGGCAATTCCTAATTTGACCTCTCTCGTCTATTTGGTTTGATATTATACGGCTGCGGGCCATCGTACATTTGAGTGGTTCTTGCCACCTCTTCCTCATCCCAGTCAGTTGCCATAGTTCTAGTACTAGACTGAGGCTACTCTCCTCCACGACTCCCCAACGTGACGTCATCGCCGAATTGCGCTAATATGCTAATGCTAACAAAAAAAACGTACAAAACTGGTCTTAAACACCATTTTGAGACACCATTTTGAGATTTCTTGAATAATATACATATATTGAGTGCTTTATGTACCCATTCATCGACAGTGGTGGTTAACCTGCTATATAGGCTTTAAGTGACAGTTTGTTTGCTTTTATCCAATTTGCCACACGCAGACAAGATGACCTCTCAATGGCGTTTATATAAATAATAAACAAAAGTGGGCCAAGAATACTTCCTTGCAGAACTCCGCAAAGGACAGGTTTACTTTCAGAGAAATTACCATTCAGCGAAACAAACTGGGAGCGCCCTTTAAGATCATTCTTGAACCACGTCAACGGTTTCCCCCTAATTCCATAGTGAGAAAGTTGGTAAAGAAGGACATCATGATCAACAGTATCAAATGCTTTAGAAAAATCTATGTACAAACCAACCGTATTAGAAGACTGATCGATAGCTTTGGCAACTGTTTGAACTAAAGAAAGTATGGCATGGGTAGTGCTACTCTTTTCTCGGAAGCCAAATTGAGTATCAGAGAGGATGTTGTGCTTTTTAAAGAAACTCATGGTCCGTATGTGGACCAACTTTTCAAGAATTTTAGACAAGGCTGTAAGCAATGAGATTGGTCTATAATTACTTGTTAATGTACTGTCACCCTTTTAGAAAATTGGGATTATTTTCGACATTTTCATTGATTCTGGAATATGTCCAGATAATAACGACAAATTAAATATATTTAATCAAATCCTGCACTCTTATTTATTTTTAAGCCAGATATCATCTTAATTATTTCTTGTGGGTATGTAGGAGAGAAAAATATAGAACTTTCATTTCTCTCCCCCAAATAGTGATGAAATAAACCGTACGTGGATGGTATATGCCTAGCAAGATTAAAACCAACTTGAGAAAAATAATTGTTGAAAATATCTGCCAACTGAACTTCATCCTCAACTATTGCATCATTATGTCTAAGTTTAGTAATCTTAGAATGCTTTGATCCATTGTTGGTGGTAGAATTGATGAACTTCCATGTTCTTTTAAGATCATTTTTGCAACGATTGATTTGATTCTCTTGGACTCATTCAACTCCCCTGTGAGAAGCGCTTTTTCCAACTTTTGCAGGACATTTAGACTATCCTGGTCAAAACGGCTGCCAAATACTGAACTTCAACACCATCCAACACTTGAAAAGATTCAGCCCCATAGTGATCCTCTGCTTTCCCAGCGAATCGTCTTGAGTTTGTCTGAATGGATTCATTGGAGTCAATCAACGTTGCTTTCTCATACAGTGCAAGGTAGCTTTCGTCATTTCGCTTACCCCTAAGAGATGTCCATACACACTCGACTGCAGCCTGCATACCAGAGAGAATCTGGGTTATTTTCTGCAGTGAAATGTTTAGGCATTCAAGCTCTCCAAGAACAGCAGAGGCAAGTGTGAGGCCCAACACAGTCTTAACTTTGCTGAAGTGCTCAAATAACTCCTGCACTAATGAAGGCAGCATCCGCTCAAAAGATGGTTGGCTTGAAAACTTTTGACTACAGTGAAAATACAACACACCTTTTATTGATGGATTATAATGTAGCAAGGGGAAATCGAGAAACCATTTATTTTGAGATGTCAACACTTTGTTGGCAAGAGTCTGCGGTTCTATAAATTGTGAGTGTGGCTGATATGGTTCTGTGCCACCACTGAGGTGACTAGACAGTGCTGTGCCACTGTCTCCTATACTGGTGCTGCTGGCAAAAAGGTCGACACCTGGTCCTGCCATGGCTGTGACACTGTAATCTGAAGTCTCTCTCCCTGGCTCTTTCACCACCCTAACTGACTCACAGTCTGTCTCCTAGAAAATAAATAAGGTGTTTGCCATCCTCCTAACTACTAGTACCCAACACTACACAATTAAACACCACAGCAATACCATTGCCTCAAACAAATCTTTGTTCAGTCACCAGTTTAAGTAGAGAGTGGGGGTATGCATGGAATTGTACAATGATGTCCCTATTTTACAAGTCTAAAGAAGAGAATCCATCATGTTGCCAAACAGAGACTCTAACAAACTTACCAGAGACTCCCTGGGGGTATTCCAGGTAGCGAGTTTAACAAACTCTGAGATTAACCCTGAACTCTGAGTTGAGTTACTCTAACATGGGAAACTCTGAGAATTCGGTTCCAGAAAAGCTGATATGAATTAGTTAACTCAACTCGGGGGAACGTCAACTCAGAGTTAAGCGCGGGCATGAGAACTATTGAAAGCCAACATCAATGGAGCTCCGATACTAGGATCCACCATGCCACCCGGCGACAAAAAACGTTGTCCTACTTCACCAAACTTCAGATTCAAGTTTTATTTCGTGTTAATGGTCGAGGACATATTCAGAAAAAAAAGCAACACGGCTGTAGCAGTGTATACACAAGTGGCGTGCGAGACAATTGCTGCCGAGCATATATTTGAATGTAATAGCCAGTCCATACATTGAACATTTAACCCCACTGTCCGTTAGTATTACAGGAGAAAAAGTGGTGGCCTTAATAAAATAGCATGTTCAATGTTTTATTAAATAAAAAAACATACTACGAACAGGTAATGCATAGTTTGCTTAGGTGATTGTAGCCTCGACGTCACCTTGGTTTTAATCATATTCGACATGATACTAAGTAAATATCAATTGGTGCCTATTTCAAGCAGTTTCCCCCAACAGAATGCTTGTCATCAAAAGATGATGATGACGAAAAGACATTGACTGCTGCCGCAGAAATGGATGCAGAGAATTATGTGGTAGCTGGTAGTTCTCTCCCCATGTAGCCTACTATTATTTACATTGTATGAAAACGATTTGCACATTCTAATCCTGTTGAACAGAGCATGGATGCTACAGTGAGATGTTCATTTAATGGCAGGTGTATTTTGCATGTGGAACTGTGAAATGTAGCTAGTGTAATCTCATGTATTCCTATATAGTTACAAATAAATGAGTTGTACAAACTGTACCTCATGAAGAAAGTGCCAAAAACTGACCAAGAGATGGTGTAGGCCTACTTAGGGTAGACGAATAAAGACTAATCTCGAAAAAGATTTACTGGAACTCCAGTTACGGGAGGATGCATAGGTGATGTTAATTGTAGGAACAATAACCTATATGAATATTAATTGTTGAATTTGCTGAATTTCTATTTTGAACAAGAGACGGTGTAGGGCAGAAGAATAAGGCTGACCTTGTAAGGCTATCAACCTGCCCCCACCTCTCATATGGTAAACTATGGAGTTACTGGATAGAGTCTCAACTTGATGGTTCTCACATCTCATTATGTAACTTTCTGTAGCATTGCTAGTCATGTTGATAAGAAAGGGTCAAGATTGTGGTGTGATTGTAGTTGTTCCTGGGTATTAAAAGGAATTGTGAAGCATTTTTCTGTGGATGATAGATCTCCTGAGACCTTCTCCTCAGCTCTGGCTTTGTATCTCTGGTTTACAATAGTCATGGTAGAGTAGGCCTAATTAACCTTCATTGATTTCATTCATTTGCAATATGATTACATGATTATATTATTTCACCTTAATTTGACCATTCTTGCTTTGATTTAACCCAAAGACTCAAATAACTGCAATTGGTAGGCTATTGGCATTATTTGGTTAATGTTAATACACTGTTCAGTTTCCCATCTTCCTTCAAACCAAGGCTACTCATTGTTAGATTTCTATTTGTAGGCAATGAAGAAGACCAAATCCTACAATTTCAATGATTTGTCTTTATTTCAGTGCCAAAAAGCTTTAGCCTAGCGAGCAGGTTAGTTTCACGGAGTAAGGTTTCGTTACCTCTCTTTCTGGAACGGAAACCTCTGAGTTTGCCTGTTTTCAGGGTTAAACAACTCAGAGTTTTCACTAAACCTGCTACCTGGAATACCCCCCCTGTCTCTGCCAGTCTGTTCCTGCCTATCTGTCCCCTGCTCTATTGTCTGTGTGTCATCTGGTGCTTGCTCTGCCTAATGACATCATTATAAAACATTCAATTAGCATTTCACATCATTTTTATGAACATTTTATTAACTAGTCTTTGAGATTAGGTTACTACGGTTCTTACTTTGCGTTTTGGTGTACTGAAAAATACTCTGATGTCCGTCTTTCTTTTTTCAGCCATTTTTCTACCTGGCTGGCCGCACACACAAAATGTTCAGGTTATTTACAAAAGGAGGCTTCTATCATTTATTATCATTCTTCTAGAATGGGCTTCGATCTACGAGATAGCTCCAAGGGTTAGGGTTAAGTCGGCTGGGAAAGGTGAAACGGATTGCATTGACAAGGATTGACAGCTATATGAGTTCACCATTTACACAACGTAAACGCCCCGTCACACCATAACGTCCTGGTCAACATTTTCTGAACGTTCTAATCGTTCAATTTCGAGCGTTCTAGGGCGAGGTGGACACATCAGGCGTGTGACTAGTGTGGGACTGACGCATGACTTAGCGAGGGACTGACGCATGACTAGCGAGGGACTGACGCATGAGGAGGATTAGTCAACGTTAAACGAGCGTGTTGAGCGTGTGAATAACGACAGATTAGTGTTTTGCTTATAGATATATATAAAGGCTTTATATATATCTATGGTTTTGCTGGCATGTGGGTTTTATGGTCAAACGGATATAAAACACTGGAAAATCAGTGGATTCAGTTGTTCTGAACAGCAAACATCATGCCGCCTATACTACATAAGGGTGCGAGCGGGGCTTCTGCTACTAGTGAGTGAGTTGTTCACTACAGAGCAAACAATGAATAACAACCAAGTAACGCTAGGGTAACGCCTGACTAACGATAGCCAAACGCCTGCAACGTTAGTTAAACGTTCTTCAGCGTTCAAAATTAAACGCTGGTCTCCTTCAGAACTTTTGTGCATGATCAAAACTTTTTTTGGGGACCAGCGTTCTCTGCCGATCATTGCCGATTACCAGCGTCACCAGCGTCCACACAACGCTATTCTGGCGATATACCAGCGCTATACCAGCGACCATGGACGATTACCAACGTTTCCTCTAACGTCGACCAGAACGTTATGGTGTGACGGCAACCTTTTGTCATTGTAATATAATTAATGTTTTGGTTTTATATTGGCTGGCTTCCCCAAATAGCTGAATTTGCAGAGCTAGCAAGCCCCAATTCCGTTTGTGTGGTATTTGCTGTAATCTTTGCTATCGCCAGTTTACTCCAGATTGGCACACAGGTGCTTCAAAGACGATTTAGCTTTTGCAACAAGACCATTTAAAGGTGCTATTACATGAAATTTTACTTTAGGAGGTTATTTATTTAAGAGAGCTTGCTAGAGTTCCCCTAGCCTGCCTTTGTTCCCCCAGTGTCTAGACATTTTGAAAGGTGTAAACCAAGCCCTGGGTATTCTTCTCCGCCTTTGAGAAAATGAAAGCTCAAACGCTCCGATTTGAAAATGTTCCTCTGATGTAGTCATAAGCGGAAAGGTTACGTCCCCTTTCTCTGCTTTGCTTGCCCAGACAATTTGGCCCGCCAATGAGAAAATGAGCTTGGACCGTGCTAGCGAGATATAGTTTTTTCCTCGAGAGACATCATGGCTTGCAAACGACTGAAGCATGGCAGTTAGCCCCGCCTCTCTCCTCCTCATAGCATTTAAAGCTAAAGACACAGAAATGGCACGTTCTACGGAAAGCTCATTGTGGGACTGCTCGTAGTGGCTGTAATTCTGCACCGAGGCTGATTTTCGGGAAAGAGACTTCAGATACAGTAATAGGGGACCACTAAGGCCTATATAAAAGCATAAAAAAACAGGAAGCCATGGGACCTTTAAGATAATTATGACAATGGTAGAATATTATGGCGTGAAACTAGTGCCAGTAGAGTAAGCTCTGTAAAAAAGATTTGTGTACGATTTGTGTACTTTTGCAAGTGATGGTTGTGGACTGTTAGGCTACCACATTGGCAATTTGACGAGAATGTGGAGGTTGAACAAGAACTTCAGAGATTACAGATTGTGGGATAACATTTCAATTCTGATCTGAGAAATATAGGTACCAAAACCAGTGAAGAACCGTCATTACCAGCTGCATTTTTATTTATTTGTATCCTTTATTTAACCAGGTTAGTCTCATTGAGATTAAAATCTCTTTTACAAGAGAGACTTGGCCAAGATGGACAGCAGAACACAGTTACACATAAAACACAATATAAAATACAAGTTCGATATTAAGTACAGTTGTAAAACATAAAAATAAGATACTTAACTAAAAACATTCACAATTTCCGATGGAGTCCAACTTCAAACTCTTAACAACAGCCTTAAATTCGTTTAGAGTTACTAGATCCTGAAGCTTAAGATGCTTTTGCAGGTTATTCCATGACGACGGCGCAACAAACTTAAAAGCTGTTTTACCCAGCTCTGTACGAGCTTGAGGAACAGTCATGAGCACCATGTCCTGAGACCTTAACGCATGGGGGACACATTTTCTGGACATATACGATGATAAATAACAAGGGAGTTTACCTAAGATGGCCTTGTAAATAAAAACATACAAGTGACTAAGTCGTCTCATAAAAAGAGAAGGCCAGTTTACTCTTGAGTACAGTGTACAATGATGGGTTAAGGCTCTGCTGTTTGTAATGAACCTCAAGGCTCCATGGTATACAGTGTCCAACATATGTAGACAGTGAGCTGATGCATTCATGTACAACAGATCACCATAATCAAGAACCGGCAAGAAGGTAGCTTCGACTAATCGTCGTCTGGCCTCGAGAGAGAAACATGACTTATTCCTAAAGTAAAAACCTAACTTTAGTTTCAGTTTTTTCACCAGGTTTTGTATGTGGGTTTTAAACGAGATGTGGTCATCAATCATAAATCCTTACAAACTTATAAAGTATTTGTAAGTAGTTACAACCTCAATTTCATTACCTTGGGAAGTTAAAATTTTCTGATTTAACACAATCTTTCTGGAATTTGAAAATACCATAAGTTTGGTTTTATCCGCATTGAGAACAAGCTTCAGTTGACAAAGCTGAGCCTGCACTTGATCAAAAGCACTTTGCATATAAACAAAAGCCTTACTGAGCGAGGATGCACAACAATAAATTACACTGTCATCCGCATAGAAATGGAAAGCTGCATTTGGGACATTTTGTCCAAGGCTATTAATATACAAAGTAAATAATAGCGGTCCCAGAACTGAACCCTGGGGAACTCCCTTAGGCACTGTAAGCATCTCTGAAGTAAATCCATCAAACTGAGTAGCCTGAGTTCTGTCAGTGAGATAGTTAACAAACCATCCCACAGTATGATCAGAGAAACCAATCTTAATAAGTTGCTGTATCAGAATGTGATGGTCCACAGTGTCAAGCGCTTTAGATAGATCAATAAAGAGAGATACACAATGTTGTTTTTTATCTAGAGCTTCTATGATGTCATTTAAAACTTTCATGGCAGCAGTAGTGGTGCTATGATTTTTTTCGGAACCCTGATTGATATACAGATAATATTTGATGAGTATGGACATAATCTTTAACTTGCTCACTAACCAGGGATTCCATGACTTTTGATAACACTGAGAGGTTTGAGAGTGGTCTGTAATTATTTAAAATGTTTGGATCCCCTCCTTTTAGTAGAGGTAGAACATAAGCAGCCTTCCAGATCATAGGGATTTTGTTTGAAGCCAATGAGAGATTAAAAAGATGTGTCAATGGTTCAGCTATTAGGTCTGCTGTTAATTTCAAAAACCTTGTTTCCAAGTGATCCGGACCAGATGGTTTTCTAGGGTTCAAATGCTTTAAGGCTTTGTGAACCTCAGCAACAGTAAAAGGGGTAAGATTAAAAATGTGGTGTACATCACTAGCCTTGTTACCCAAATCATCACGGGCACTGGAAAAAATCTGTCATTTTGAGTTTTGTTTACTATCCTAGTTATCAGCAACAAATATTTAAAAAAGGACAGTGAACACATTATTATAATTCTGGTACGTCTATGCAGGCGACTTGAAATCATGTCGCAGATGACTGGACTTGTGGTGGTGAAATATTGTACGAAGACACTTTCAGTTTGTTTTTCCTTTCATTTGTAACCAGTTTTTGTTAACACGAGACAGGAACGTTTTTTAGTTGCTTTGTGCACAGATTAATTTATTAGTCCACACTACTAACACAGTAATGATTTCTCAGATGAAATGTTGTGTAAATCTGTTGGAAAAACTGATGGATTGACTTCTTTGGGTGATTTTCAGGTAATCAGAAATGCACCAAGGGTGATTCCATCTCATACAACAACCAGGTGTACGAGAATTTCAGTTTCAGCACATTTACCCACTTCAGACAGTCCACCAGACCGGACAACGTGGATCAAAGTATTTATGAGAACTAGAGAATGTGACTCTTACCTCCTTACTAATTTTGTTATTGTGGTCAAGTCACAGGTCAGGTGAGGTTGTTGTGTTTTTCTTCTGGTTCTTGAGTCATGACATGTTTTTGGTTGTGGTAGCAATATAAATGAAAACAAAGTATGTAAGGTCATAGCACAATGTGATCTGATACTGTCACCAACATTAATATGATGAGGTTACCTCACTTTTTCATGTGTGAATGTTTGTTTTAAAATAACCTCTGTTATTTAGATATAATTTGTTTGTAATCATTTGTATGCCATCATAAATATATAAAAAATAATCTAACGCTGTCTTGTGAGTATTTAAATTTTAAAATGATAGGTCTCTTTTCACATGACCCAGCATCCTCTCAGATGCATGCTTCATTGAAGGAAATTGTTGCAACAAAGTCAAAGACTCCAAACCTGAAGTGGGAAAGTTAGATTGATGCCATTTTCCAGCACAGGCAAACCTGATCTGGAGAGCCTCCTTCCAGTGGCACCGTAATGTCCTCTGACACAAGCATGGGGGCCCATGGCATTAGAGTCTTATTATTGTATATGATGATAAGTGTTTGACATAACTTGCCTGTGCTTTTCTGATAGTTCAAAATAGTTTTGACATAGAGATAGGTGGGATTCAAATACAAAATCTTAAATCACAAATGATTGATTATTTATCATTAAGGATTTACTTCTAGAAATATGGAACTGGTATAATAAGAGTACCATAGAGAAAGACAAGAGACCCACCCTCCACTCACTTTCATGTGTCATTGACGGAAACTGCAACCACAAAGGCAGACACACAAGGTGGCATTTTCTGCACCCCGAAAGGCCCCCAAAAAGGAAGTATCTTTTCTGCTCTGTGCAGTTTGTCATGGTGGAGATGCAAGTGCATGCTATGGTGAGTAGCAGTTTTCTGGTTGGCTAATAAATAATAAGATTAAGAAATAAGAAATTGCATAATGACAGTGTACAGAAACACTATTGTTAGGCCTACTGTACATTAAGGCTGCAGTATTCACAAACCAATCTAAAAACACATTTTAATTTGAAGATGCATTATTATGATGCAATATGTCTTCTGTATTCAGTAGGAAAGCAAAGCATAATTGTTGCATTGGCTCTGGCCTCTAGAACTTTGTATTTAAAATAGTCCAATGACTCCAAAATATAGTGAAACCTATGCTGACCACTGTATATTAGGTACGCCATTTTCATCCACCCACACCCAACCACCAAAAAGGCATTTGTAACCAAGCACAGTACGTATACAATATGTAAAATGAGGACCACATAATCCTTTTCCTATAATCTTATAATAATTTTTGTGTCGTCTTTTGACACAGATGCATTTACTCTACTCATTCTCTTTGCATTTCCTGATGCTTCCAAATCTCATTTTAGGTAAGTCTATTTCAGAGCATGAGAAAGCACCTCCTATTTTTATGTCACTGTCATCATCGTCTTACAACTAAGAGGGAAGAGTTGATATTTTGTTTTGTATTTACACAGGTTTACAAGCTGGCTTTACAATGTCACAGGAGGTCAACATTGTAATATTACCCCCAGCAACTCAAGCTACAATCCACTGCCTCTCCCGCATGCCCAATGACACAGACATTGCTGTTGCCATTTTAAAAAGGAATACAAAAATCAGCTTTTATCGATATGACAATTAAGCATGGCAAAGACAAACCTGTGATATTGACACAATCATGAAATGGAATAATGAGACTGGGGAGATCTTTTTTGTACTGTTGGAGCTACAGATATCCCATTCTGGACCTTACACTTGTGAAGTTCAAAGACAGGTTCCCCCCACCCGTGATATCCATCTCAGAAAACAAAATAAATCTACTGGTGATAGTGGTAAGTGTTTTTATGGACATTTTGGAGAGCTATGTGTTGGAGCTTTACATATCTGATACATGTATCCGTCAATGGTATGAGGTACCATGTCTGATTTTCTTTTTTTGTACACGTTTGCTTTGTGACCAGCACCTCCTGTGGTCACGTTATCCGTAGCAGGAGACACTAGTGGACACTCCAGTTTGCTCTGCTCCTCTCAGGGCTTTTACCCAAAGGCAATAGAGCAGGTGTGGCTGTGTGAGAATCAGCCCCTGAACATCACACTTTCAGACAGGAAGACAGAGGTCAACCCAGACGTGTCCTTCACCCTCCATTCCTACCTGCCTCTTTCTGCAGAACCCTCTCAGCCTGAGCGTTACTCCTGCTGGGTCAACCACTCTGCTCTTCACCAGCCTGTCACTGTCCATCACTATGTCAATAACAGTTCCTTTCTTAACGGTAGGAGTTATGGGGAATGTCAACAATTCATGCTATTGAAAAAGCTTCCAGAATGCAATATATAGCATATGTTGTCTTTGCAGATTTTCCTGTGAGCTGGGTTTTGATTGGGGTCGGCTGTGGTGTGTTTTTTTCTTGTGGTGGTCCTCTGTCTCCCAGGGTAATGGAATGTTAATATTGAACTTGTTTTGGGAACATAACCTTCAACTTCATCTTTGCAACATTCACGTACCACTTCTCCACATAAACATCTCCACCATTCTATTATTCCTACATGTTCTTAATAAGCTCTACCTCTAACCCTTAATACCATGTAATAACATAACAATACCTATGTACCTAAATCAAATCAAAATGTATTTGTATAGCCCTTTTTACACGCAAGCATGTCACAGAGGGCTTCACATACGCCCATAAAAACTGCCCCTCAACCAACCTAAACCCTCAAGGTACCTTGACCTACCATGTTGTTATTATCAGTCTTTATATGGTTGGTAATGTACACTCAGTGTAAAGTGTTACAAAATAACATGTCTAATGACAAATTACATCAAACTAGATAAATTCAATAGGATATCTTAAAAGTGTATTTAGTTGACCCCTTTTTCTTGTCTTTCCAGAGGAGATCATTCACCTGTCGGTGACTGCTACGGCCCAGGAGTCTGACCATGGGTATTCTGTACAAGGTTTACCAGAGTTCAGAGAGGAACCAGGTGTCTATGGCAGGCTGTACTAGTAGTTATACTGTAGATAAAATAGATACAACTAAATAGGAAAGGAGTGCTCATGAATAGAGCATTCTTTCAGCATTTTTTAATTCATTCGTTCAGTGTGGTAATGTTTCATATAGATCAGGGGTGGAGCGTTAGACTGCAAACCAGTCCTCCATATGATCTTTGTATAAAAGGGTTAGAGGAAGCCTTTAGTGTGAAGGTGATATGCCTCACCTGTGTTGCTTGTGGCCGTGATTAAAACACATTCACTTGATATTAAATGATATCAACTGCTGAAGAGGATTTATCATTAAATGCCATCACCAACCTAACTCACTGTAACCTACTCCAGGAGGAATTTCCTCAATGCAGTCAAAACTAAAACTGTCGGACTATAGAGGGAGGTAGGATACAATTATGTTCAATACTGTGGAGCCATAGTGTCTGTATGCATGTCAATACCTTGTATTGAGTTGTGCCAGTGACGTTCCTTTCGTGGTCAAATAGTTATTCTAATTTCAGAAAGGTGTGAATGAGCTCACATGCCTTAAGTAAAAACAGCAGCCTGTTCAGCTTGTTCTTTGTTCCTGTTAAGCCAATAAGCTAGCCTGACGTTGTCATACTCATAATTCTAGTCAGAATATGAGTCTTATACCGCTCCGTTGGGCTGTGAGTATGGGGTGTGTTTCAACCGAACCCTAAAAAAAATGCCTCTTCGCTCAATTCGATAGACCTACAACCAATCAGAGCAACTTAGTTGTTTGTTGAAAAACAAATTCAACCCAAGCTCTCTTTGGTGACGTGGTTGATTACGTTACTGTTGATCATCTGTCCGTCATCGTATAAAGCCCTCCCTGACAATTTGATTTGTCTGAACAGCTCTTGTTCGAACAAAGTTTTTCCCCAACCGAGCGACCACAGGCCCAACCAAATGTTTTTGTGGGCGGGGCTAAGTTCGGCTGGCACCCAGGCTACCAATAAGCTAAATTAAAAGCTCAAATAAAGCACTGGTTAATGCTAATATTCATTTTCCTGTGCTGACATGTAAGGTTTGTTGTCTCGATAAGTAGTTGGTCATTTCTAATAGCTAGCTTTTCTTTGGTGTAGTTGGTAGTGGTCGCGCTTGGCAAGTCGGATGTCCTGCGATCGAGCCCAGAGTGGCAACGACGCCTCGTCGGACGGAGCGTGGCCGTTGCATACCCGTCACCAGTGTTGGGAGTAACGCAGTAGTCAGACTACTTTTGTTACGCAAAAGGTAACGTAACGCGTTAGTTATTTAATTGAATTAATCCGTTACTAGTTCCTTGTTCAAAAAAGTAACGCGTTACTCAATTTCCCTCCAATTTCCCTCCGTGCAAACTACGTAACATTTACGTTGCTTTATCACGTTGCATTATAGGCTATGTCAAGTAGAAAGTGGCGACAAAAAAAGATGGCAGCGCCTGTTCCCGTTGCTAGGCCTCTGCACGTAGGCGTAGCTCTAGCGTTTTTAGGGTGGAAGTTTTCCCATTATTTTGAACCGTGGTAAAGTTGGTTGGAAGTTCGATATTCAACAGACATTCGGACGCCCAGTATTGTGTCAATTTAGCCGGGGTTTAGCGACGCTACGACCGGCCGCTTAGCCTATGCTTTTGACTGCCTAAACAACGCGCATTTTTAGGGACCATCAACAAATTACACATTTAAAATTTCAAAAGTCAATAGCTTTTCAACAACATGAACTAGGAACATCAAAATGACATTTAACTGTTCAAATAACTTTATGCATACATGTTGCACAGCCTTTAGTTACCGCCCCTTGAGGCACATAAGACCTTGAAGCTGCAGCTCTGCACCGCGGCTTCAGCAATGGAAGCTCTGAACATTGCCCACTCTGGTTCAATGCCCCCAACCTCTTCAGGGATGCCTGAAAAGCTCCACCGGAGGTATGAGTTGAAGATCTCGCGAACAGGGGCATCCTCAAAACGTCCCCAGTTCACCCACAGCTCAGCCCCTCTCTTCACCCGAGTGTCCAAAACATACGTATGGTTGGGTACCGAAACCCGGTTCCTACGCAACCGGTAGGAATCGGACCGGTTTAGAATGCAAATTTCAGTTCCTCATTTATGTTCCCCTTAATATGTCGACAGAAATATTTTCCCTCTGTCGCTCTGAAACGGACGTAAAAATATCACCCTTTCTCTGTAGTCTACCGTTAGCTAGCTACCGTAAATGTAGGCTACTTTTAAAATGCCATATTTTCCCTCTGGGCTTACCAAAACGGAGGTAAAAGCATGTTAACCATTCACTGCGCGTGATCGCTAGTAAAAATATTACACTTGTTCTGCTAGTCTATCGTTAGCTAGCTAGCTTTTAGTGCATTTAAAATGCCTAAAGCGAAGCGGTTGAAAGTGGTCGCAAAATGCAACAAATCTTTCAAAACGATTACGTGCATAAGTCAGCAGAGATGTTGTATCTTGCCAGAGAAGGCAAATATGGTAGTTTTTCTGCAAAAGAACTGCTGAAGTTTCAAGCTGGTTTAGTTAGCATACCAACTCAACATTTATTTTGTTGTTACTGGTTAATAGTGTGACTGTTATTTATTTTTTAATTATTGTAGTTGTGTGTTAAGTGACTTATGTTTACTTATTATATATTTAAGTCCGGGAATACAACGGTACCTAGGAAAGATCTGCTGGTCATGATGTTAGTTTCCTCCAGGATCACAATGACTCTTACTTAGAGACTTGCTGCTCTTGTTGGTTATCTGTAACTGATTTAAAATTATTGTACTCGCTGTGAAGTAGTTTACTGTTGCTTGCTTTTCCACAGGTACACTCTTGCACTTTTGAGGTCCATGTTGTTTAATTTTAACTTGTTTAACTTCATGCTCTTATGATTCTTCCCTTTGGCACTAATTTTTGGTTTTTCACAATGTATGCTTCATGTTTGACTACCTGCAATGCTGGGGATATCTATCAGTGACCTATGCACTTTTGTAAAGCTCTCTCTTTGAAGTCGCTTTGGATAAGCGTCTGCTGAATGAATAAATGTAAATGTAAGTTCTTTAAAACATGAATATATTGTTAAAACTAAATTGTTTTCTATTAAAACTCTATCAGTTTTTCAAGAATCAGTTTAGGAATCGAAAAGTACCGGTTCAGCATTGGAATTGTAAAAATCCAAACGATACACAACCCTCAACATACGACCTCGGATCCGACGACATGATTACAAAATCGATCATTGACCTTCGGCCTATGGTGCTCTGGTACCACGAACACCACGCATCCTTATGTCCGAACACAGCGTTGGAAATACACAAAGGCAAAGGGCAAAATGCCCCTAAGAAATATCATTTTGCCCCTGATATCACAAGGAGGGGCAAAAAATGCCCCATAACTTCCTCTAATGATAATGATAATTTAATTAACTTGTCAAAAACATTGTGACCCGGTCCAGTTGCCATATAATGTTTTTGATTTTCACCTTAACTGATGTTGCGTGTGCATAAAGAACTGAACGTAAAAAATGGAGCGCTTCTTAATCAGACCTGTGAGTGACTGCGAGTGTGAGGAGAAATGAGGAATCAGCCAACACAGTCTCCGTCACCATCTCAGTTTCCAAAGATGAAATTCACTCACCCATAATGAGTGGGAATTTCGGATCATTTTACGGACTCGGTTCTTTGAATCTCGTTCATTATAAGGAACAAATCTTTTTTTCGAGTCATTCGTTCATTTCAACGTGGGGGTGGGGGGGTTAAATACAAAGCATCATGACACGTTGTATGATGTGAAATTATTCATGATCACACTAGCATTTCATTATCATGCCACACACTTACACTGTATTGAACTGTAAGTAAAGTTAAACAAAAGTTGCAAAAATTACCAAAATAACATTCTGTAATCAAAGATTGATGTAACCTGTAATCAAGAGAACTAATATCATTCATGTCTTACAAGTGAATGAAGAAAAAAAATCCTTTCTGTTTTCTTTTTGGAGCGTGTGTATTCAGATCACGTTAAAAATGATCCAAATACTCGGATCCGAACACACAGCCTTGGTTTCTTAGGTTTCGGTGTCCTCTACCAGGGGTGAGCCTATGCAGGTCACGTGAAAAATTATCCAAAGACTCGTACCCGAATGAAGTAATCGTTCCCCTTCCGACCGTGTTTTCGGGTTAAAGATTCGTTCCTCTGCCAACCGAGTCTTTGGGTTAAAGATTCGTTCCTCTGCGAACCGAGTCTTTGGGTTAAAGATTCGTTCCTCTGCCTACCTTGAGTCCGGGTTAAAGATTTGTTCCTCTGCCTACCGTGAGTCCGGGTTAAAGATTCGTTCATCTGCCGACCATGAATCCGCGTACGAGTCTTTGGATCGAACGAGTTTCCAAAATCGTTGTTGTCAATCCGAAACAGGCTTCTTCTGCTTCTTCAGAAACACGCCTTCGGCTATGGTGATAACTAGTAATCGTTATTTGTAAATTATTTAGTTCGCTTTAGCTAGTTTAATGTTAAGCTAACGTTAGCTAGCTCTGATAGTGCGTTTGTCACAAAAGCTTGCTTGCTTGCCTAGACGTTAGACAGAGTGCAGTCAGTGATAGATCTCCCAGCTAACACGCGACGTTGCGGCAACGTTGCTAGTAAGTGGTCATTTGGTAACCCGCGACGTTACCTTATGGCAACATTGCCGCGACGTCGTAGCAACTTTATAAAGTGAATGTTGCCGGTTGGTGCCATGGACAACGTTGCCGCGACATTGTCCCTTGGTCGGCTGGTTACGTTATTTTTAGACCCGTGGGCAACGTTGCCGCGACGTCGAACATTGGTCTGCTGTTTACGTTAATTTTAGGTCCAGTGGACCACGTTGCTGCGACGTTGTCCCTTGGTCACCTGGTTACGTTATTTTTAGACCCGTGGACAACGTTGCCGCGACGTCGAACATTGGTCGGCTGGTTACGTTATTTTTAGACCCGTGGACACCGTTGCCGCAACGTCGAACATTGGTCGGCTGGTTACGTTAATTTTAGGTCCAGTGGACAAGGTTCCCGCGACGTCGTACCTTGGTCGGTTGGTTACGTTATTTTTAGACCCGTGGACAACGTTGCCGCGACGTCGAACATTGGTCGGCTGGTTACGTTATTTTTAGACCCGTGGACAACGTTGCCGCGACGTCGAACATTGGTCGGCTGGTTACGCTAATTTTAGGTTCAGTGGACAAGGTTGCCGCGACGTCGAACATTGGTCGGCTGGTTACGTTAATTTTAGGTCCAGTGGACAAGGTTGCCGCGACGTCGTACCTTGGTCGGTTGGCTACGTTATTTTATGTCCCGTGGACAAGGTTGCCGCGACGTCGTACCTTGGTCGGTTGGATCCGTTAAGTTTGGTGACCTTGCGTTACGTTGCCGCTCCGTCGCTCTTTGGTCGTAGCACAATGGATCTCGAATGCATAAGCGGTTTATCCAGAGATAGAGATCACACTGAACTGGGATTTTGTAATGTAGGACTACATTAATTTCAATCACACACAATATTAAATGTTGCAGCATGTATGTAGCTAGACAATGCATGCTTCATGTGCAACTCACCCCCAGAATGTTTTCTTATATGCAGAAACGTAGCTTTAATAAATAAAATACTGAATTTGGAATATAATTTAGTCTTTCATTCTTTAAACATGTAGGCTACAAAAGCAATTAATTGGTGATGTAGCCTAGCCTTATCATTTTGTAATAAAAGTGTTAAATGTGATCAAAAGGAAAAGCGACTCTTATACGAGTTTCATTTTCAAAGACATGTCATCACAGAATATTACAGTTCTTCCTTAGCAAACCTATCCCGAAATTCCCCCATCCTCATAAGTAACTGCCATCTTGTGGGTGACAACCACTCCTCTATTTGGGTAAACTTCAGTACCAAAAAAGTAGAAAAATACATGTAATAATAACAATAACCACAAATAAATAAGAATAAAATTGGATATGATTGTCTGATTTATGTTTTCTGTTTTTTTTGTAAAATAAATATAAGAAAATACTTTGAATCTGTAGACCATTGCTTAATAGTCATATTATTGCCATTTGATGACAATTGCTCATACTGTAAGCCTAAAAAAGTATATTTATAATCTTGAACAAAGGTTAAATGTTGTTTCACAAGTTTCAAAAAGTGCCCCCCAATACCCCTGGATTTCAGTCAGTGGGGGCAAACATTGTACTAATTGCACTAATATGTACATTTCCTACCCTGTCCGAACATGGTGTTTGTTATAGATAAGCCGTGACTAGCACAGAAAATCTAACAACAGACATCCATTTGGTTTCAGATAGGGAAAGCCATTCTTCCCAATCACGCCTCTCCAGTTGTCCCTGTCATTTCCCAAACATGCACGTTGTAGTCTCCCAGCAGCACTATGGAGTGCCCTACTGGGGCCCTACACAGGACTCCATTCAGGGTCTCCAAGAAGGCTGAATACTCCGAGCTGCTGTTACATTCAATTTAGTCATTTAGCAGACACTCTTATCCAGAGCGACTTACAGTGAGTACAGGGACATTCCCCCCGAGGCAAGTAGGGTGAAGTGCCTTGCCAAAGGACACAACGTCATTTGTCATGGCCGGGAATCAAACCGGCAACCTTCTGATTAATAGCCCGATTCCCTAACCGCTCAGCCATCTGATCCCCTGTTCAGTGCATATGCACAGATAACAGTCAGAGGTTTCTCCCCCACAACCCCGAGACGTAGGGAGGCGACCCTGACGTTCACTGGGATAAACTCCAACATAGCGGCGCTCAGCCGGGGGCTTGTGAGGATCCCCACACCCGACCATCGCCTCACACCCTGGTCAACTCCAGGGAAGAATAGAGTCCGTTCCTTATCCAGGGGTATGGAGCCCGAGCCAAGACTGTGCATAGAGGTAAGCCCCACCAGATCCAACTGGTAGTGCTACACCTCCCGCACCAGTTCTGGCTCCTTCCCCCCCCAGCAGGGTGACGTTCCACGTCCCCAGAGCCAGCCTTCGCCACCCTGGTCTGGTCCGTCTAGGCCCCTGGCCTTCACTGACACTCATGTGGCAGCGCACCCGACTTCCACGGTTCCTCCCATGGGTGGTGGGCCCAAAGGATGTAGAGGGGGGTGCCACGTAGTTTCTTCGGGCTGTGCTGCTGGGCCTGGCTCCAGATGGGCTCCAGACGGGCTTCCTCCGGGCAGGGTAACTCCTCCTCTATATAGATTTATCATGTAGTCTTTTTTCAAACCATTCTTAATCTGGCCCCTCACCTAAGACCACTTTGCCTTGAGAGACCCTACCAGGACCCCCAGGCTCCAACACCCTCAGCTTCATAAGGACACACAAACCTCTCCACCACGATAAGGTGATTGTTCCCGGAGAGGTCAGAAAGTGTACTAGTTTATTGTACTGCCCAATAAATGTCTGGTTGAGTTCCTAAAATACCCTAACATTTTGGTAATCTTGGTTTAATTCCTCCAAAACAACATGACCTTTACTCCTGGGTTTTGATAGTGGTCAGCTGTGCTGTGTTTCTGCCAGTGATGGGCATCACTGGTCAATGATGAAGAGTACACGTATCTAGTACGGATTCTTTCACTTTGAGGTCTACAAAAAAATAAGTACTACAGCACAACACTGTGAGTGTGCACGTTAGCTTAACAATATAATACCCAGTTAGAAACAAAGCATATGGTCTACATATCTAACAGGATATGTAAAATTATTGGCATGTTTTTTATTTTGTAGACAGAATCCTCCTACATACTTCCACGCCCCAGGAGTCTGACCACGGTGTGCCTTCTCTGCGCTACTGCCTCCTCTTGTGTGCTCTACATTAGCAGACCATCATCAGTTTCTCCATACTTACTATGGCCTACACTACAAGCCTTGCCACCAGCACTGCCTAGAGAGGAATGGTGTCCACCATGACACGCTCGACTCTAAGAGGTTTATTAATGAGCCACAAGAGGTGTTACAGATAAAGATAAGCCTTATCGGTTGGATAATGAGAATATAATAATTACTTTTGTCCTTGGTAAGTCCGTGTCACTCAGAGAAGCAGATCAGCGAGTTTTTCTTTTTTCGTCCTTGACATGTGACAACCATAGATGACAACATACCACAAATGCGAATCACCGTTTCATCAATGACACTTAGGCGGAACCAAAGTTAGAACCAATGTTATCTACACCGGACGCAGTTGTAAGACTCTCAAAGTACATGGACGTTGGACGCAAGTTGATAATCAAAACATTGATACGTAAGGGAGATTTTGTTTTTGGTCAATAGGACAATTATATATGTTTTCTAATGTGTTACCAGCTCATTGGATAGCTAGATAGTTAGCTCCTTATCAATAAGAGCTGACTTGCCCACCAGATTATTTATTATCCAATGAGTGGCGGCAGCAGACTAGCCTAGTTAGCTAGCTGTAAAGCCTTTCAAAATGTAGCTAATAGCTAGCCAGCTAGCAATGTTAGGTGAATCCGTGGCAGAGCATGCAACGATGATTTGCAACCCCATCCCCAACCCTAAATTCCCATCTGAGGCTAGACGTAGGCTTGGTGTTGAATTGCATCCAAAACAGGATGGATAGCGCTTTGCCTTCTAGCAGCGTGCGACTAATCATAAGCTAAGTATCTAGCTAGATCGGTGCTGAAGTTAGCAATCTAGCTGACATACCTGGTGCTAATTATGCCTATTGACATTTATAGGTAAATTGCCTGTTGATGTTGGCCAATCTGTCAGCCATGGTGTCCCATGGATTTAAGAGCAGTAAACAGGACTTCACTTTTGGACCATGGAAGGTGACGGCAGCAAAAACTCATATTATGAAGTCCAAAGACATTGAGCGGTACGTTTCTCCCCATTGTAACGACAAGTTGAGTTCTGGGCTCAGTGACTACATTGTAACTGCAAGGGTGTTATGGTCATAATCGTTTTTTATTAAGGTTATTAACAACTCAGTCCGGTCCGTTTCGTCCCAGGTTAGCTGAAGAGATGAGCATGCCCTCGCTCCCTGAGATGCTGTTTGGGGACAACGTCCTTCGTATTCAGCACACAGACGGCTATGGGATCGAGTTCAACGCCGTCGACGCCCTGAAGAGAGTCAACAACATGCAGGACTCTGTAAAGGTGGCATGTGCACAGGAATGGCAAGAGAGCAGGTGGCTATGCAGCTTGAATGGTAGATTTGCAATCGTTAAAAGTTAAGAGATTTTTGGTTGAGATGGATAATACTTTGAAAAAGTTCATGTCCTTTTATTTGCAGAGCTGATTCAGAACACTCGAAAGAAGTAGTAAAGCGTTATGACTGGACATACACCACAGACTACAGAGGCACCTTTATAGGGAATGACTTGCAGATGAGGGTAAGATCTTGAAATCCTCCCATTATAATAAACTAGTGCACAGTGCCTGGGATGCAGTTGGTGAATAAGATGTCAGTGAAACACATACAGATTCCTCGAACTATAGATAGTGCATAGTGCCCGTGATCAAATTGATGGTACACACAAAGATTCCTGGAGTTATAGATAGTTACCTATAAATGATTATGTAGCCTTCATTTCTCTGCTGTTTCCCAAGTTATGTTGATCAAAATGTACTTTATTGGTTCTCTGTTAACCACACACATCTAAGTTATTTACAATGTAGGACACATCAGACAAATAAAGGCTACATAATCATTTGCATAAAGGTTGGCTACCACAGCATTGGCAATTTGACTAGAATAGATTTGGAGGTTGAACGAGTACTTCGAAGATGACAGATCATTTCAATTGTGATCTGAGAAATACCAAAACAACTGAGAAGAACTGTCATCACCAGCTGCATCACGGGCCCTGCACTATCTATCTATAGTTCCAGAAACCTGTGTGTGTCACCAACATCATCGCAGGCACTTTGCCCTATTTATCATTCCAGGAATCTGTGTGTGTGCGCCACCAATTTGATCATGGACACTGTACTTGTTAGTTCAATCGCGGTAGGCTACTGCACTCCGTTGGATTATAAAAAGGACGCCTGCAAAATATGAACTTTGCAGAGTGCCCGGTTCTTTCTGTGATAGTGGGAAAGTGAACCCATTCTAATTTGTGCGTACACACACAGATTCCTGTCATTATTAGAGAGCTGTACCACTCACAAGGCATGTGACACGTCACAAAGTAAACGAAAAGGTCATTAAATAAGTAGTATATTGTATTTTTTCTAAACTTTTCTGCACTGCCGAAGTTCACATATTTTGCATCAGTATCTGATTAAGTCTGCTGTTCATTTGCAAGGTGACTGAAACATCCGAGCGCATCGACATGGAGAAGCTAAAGGCCAGAGAGCAGATCATGTTCTTTGACGATGTGCTGCTCTTTGAAGATGAGCTCCATGACCACGGCGTGTCCATGATCAGTGTCAAAATAGTGAGTTCAAAATATCCCTAATGGAGGAACTGAGTCTTTAGGCTAACACCGTGCCTGTGCCAGGGAGCAATAACAATGGCCATGTCAATCCATGCAAAATTCTGAAAAGATAATTTAGCTGCGTAGTGTTTTGTGCATTCACTTAGATGTCTTTCTCAAACCTGTTAGATCTAAAGTGAAAAGGGAAATCTTTATAGGGTTATCGCATTTATTGTTAATTGTAGTTATAACACAATTCACATTTTCATTATCAAATTATAAATGTAATATCTAAAGCTTTTTACTAGTAGATGATAGATGACAGAAGATGTACCACTCAATGCCATCCCTTAGATATTTTTAAATCGTCTCTGCCACCAACAACTTACTTAATTTTTTTAATGTGTAGAAAGGTGGGAGAGGCCATGTTTGCGAAGTGATTTCTTTTCAAGAAACAACATTGTTTAGGGGCTGAGTCATTAGTGTGGGTGAACAATGACTTGTTGTTCATGTTTGGTGTGTGTGATGCAGAGTAATGACTTGTTGTTCATGTTTGGTGTGTGTGATGCAGAGAGTAATGCCCACCAGTTTCTTCCTGCTGCTGCGGTTCTTTTTGCGAGTGGATGGAGTTCTCATCAGGATAAACGACACACGGCTTTTTCATGAGGCACGTAACTAAAGTAGCCATTGGATATCCGCAAGTTACGTCAAGTGGCGAGAAAGTCAGGATTTGTATTGACACAGAGAAATCCTTGATCACACTGATGCATTTCTCCACAGGCGGGACAGAATTACATGCTGAGAGAGTTTAGCACCCGTGAGAGCAAGATTTCAGAATTACAGGTACAATCTCTTCGGAAGTACAGACCAGTTTAGATGGCAATCACAGGACATAGATAATTCCACCATAAAGTATCCCTGTTCTGACCATGTTTTCTCTGTTCAGAACGTGCCTGCTGCACTGTACACAGACCCTAATGAGATCTCCCAGCACTTATCCGTCAAACTGACTGAGTATGAGAAGCTTGAGCTCCCAGTGACGGATGACCAGCCAGAAGTTACAGAGGAGAACCCATGAACAAGTGCAGAACGGCTTGAAGATGGAGTCGTCACACACTTGCAGACCAACACACACAAACTCACACCCCCTGTCTCAACTTGAGCCGAAGGTCTGTGGAACAAGGCAGAGTTCACCCCCCCCGCCCTACTAAAAGACATTGTGTATTTGTTTTGTGAGTCAACTGAAACACAGAATCTTCCCCCTTCCACACAGAACTTCATTCACTTAGCTTTATTTGACCATTGTCAAGACTTCTGATTCAGAGGGACCTTCACCATTTCTTGTATTTAGATGTTTTGGCAGTGGGGTAGACAGAAATAGGCTTTTATATTTGAACTCCATATTACAGTCTTTTGTTTGATTGCGTAGTCTTGAATTTGAAGGATGGGCAATGATTTTCTACACACAGCAATCTGGATATTATAGAAATGTAACAGGTGGATGGGTTGCCATTCCACTCGTAAACAAAATGGCAAAGATAAAAAAGAGACCATTTGTAAATAAAGATACCTTTTCTATTGATTTAGTCTTTTAGACCATTTTTTTCCGCTTACTGAAGTAGAGGCTTGTGTACTTCACACACATTAAAATAACATCTCACTTGCTGCCTACCAAACTGTTTATTATGCTTTTGTGATAGAATAGTCTATATTCTCTGCTTGTTGTACTGTATGTCAGTCATATGTCATCTAATAAAAAATGGAAACTTTAATATTTGTTCTAAAATACTGTAGAGGTTTTCTCATAGTTGTATTTGCTAAAGCCAGGGAGATCTCTTGGGATAATTTGGCACATTATACAAATATATATATAATTATAAACAAATAACAAATAACTCAATCACATACAGTATTTGCATCACAAAGTGTATAATTCGTCTTTGGAGCTGTATATGTTCATTGTATAATTAAATTGTTTAGTGATCCACGGAGTGTGAATTAAATTGGTTGTTTCTTTTCGGACCTGTTACGTTGTCGGACACAAGTCTCACATGTTGCCATTCTGTACGTGTGGTTCATCCCATAGGTTCATACACTGGAACTGAGAAGGTACATTTTCCTAGTACTTTATTTAGAGAATGTAAATGATAACGATACATTGAAGAAAAAGTTAGCTTGTCAAAAAGGGAATTTAGCTTCTACTCACTGGTACTGTAGCTTGTAGCTAACATATTTTACAGTACCCTTTTTACAGAACAACACATTGTATCTTGGTTCCTCTACCATATTATAGTAACAGTGTTATAGTCTAAACATGAGCTGTCTAATTGTTATGCTACCAAATAACCGTTAATTTCTCAGTCTACACTTTAATTCTGAATGCAAAGACAACCTAATTAACGCTAGCTGGATTACTTTTCCTTTCTCAGCCTGAAAATGCCAAAGAAAGGGAGAACAGCAGCCTCTAACAAGGACGTCCCCAGCAAACAGAGAAAGACAGTCTCCAACGGTGTATCGTCCCCCCTGTGCTTCGATACCCCGTCCAGTCTGTTCCAGAGCTTGATCTCACCTCTGGGTCAGGATGAGTTCTTTCGGGATTACTGGGAGAAGAAGCCTCTCCATTTGCAGAGAGCTGACCCAGCCCTGGCGTCCTACAACCAGTCTCTGTTCCAGCTCTCAGACCTGAAGGAGCTTTCTTCCCTGGGGCTGGAGTACGCCCGGGACTTAAACGTTTGTCGTTGTGTCCAGGGACAGAAAAAGGTGCTAAACAAGACGGGTCGTGTCAACTACAGTCAGCTGAGGAAGGATTTCGACCAAAAGAGAGCAACCATCCAGTTCCACCAGCCGCAAAGGTTCAAAGTAAGGTGATGGATTTTGAATACGTGGTGTAAACTGTGGTGTTAGCCTATCTGTAGTTATTTTCTTTCTCAACACAGAGCAAATCTATAGATAGTTTGGTGTCTTATTGCATGAGCCAGTTATTCATTCTTGCCTGTGACACTCAAATCAAATGTGTGGGTGTAAGGGTCTCAGCCAACCACTTGGAGGCAGTACAGTACAAATGTTGCACAAACCGGCATGCCGGGAGTAGAACGTTCCCAAGAGTTATTCCCCAGTCTGTGGAGGATGTGGATTTCAAGTGGTGGTGTTTGTGTTCAGGATGAACTATGGCACATCCAGGAGAAGCTGGAGTGTTTCTTTGGTGCTCTGGTGGGCTCCAACGTTTACATCACCCCCCAGGAGTCCCAGGGACTACCTACCCACTACGACGATGTCGAGGTACAACAACATTCCACTGATCAAATAACAACCAGCAACAATTCAATTCAAATGGAAGAGATTCAACGCTACACTGACCAAATGTTATTTCATCTTCATCACACAAATCCATACAGAATTCACTGAGACTGGGCCAAAGTACTGTTTAACACACTGGTTTCAGATGTTTAAGGACACCAGTCTTGAGTTTTCCTCCTTTCCTTTACCTGCGAATAATAAACGTTTTTCCCCCTTAAGGTGTTCATCCTGCAGCTGGAGGGGGAGAAGCACTGGCGTCTCTACAGTCCCACTGTACCCCTGGCCAGAGAGTACAGCCTGGAGCCAGAGGATCGCATCGGCAAGCCCACCCACGACATCATCCTCAAGGTACTGCACAACCCTGAGCTACAGGTGGAACCCAGGTCGCTGACTGGGTTTGATATCAACAGGGAAGTTTGCGTTCTCAATAGTTTTTAGGAGCAGCTAGCATCTCAATAGCTCACTTTGTCGGTCTGTTGGATGGTTTGTTCATAGAAATGGTATGCGCATACATTGTTGCAGCTATTGCGAATTCAGTCTTGTCTATACCCTGCATGTTTTGATTGCTGTGAATGAAATACAAGCCATGTGCAAGAAGTGTAAGTCATGTTGGCCTACAGGTCTGTCCATAATATGACTGGGACTAACCGTCATGCAGGCAACTGAACAGATGGTTTGGTCTTTCTGTATACAGGCTGGTGATCTTCTGTACTTCCCCAGAGGAACCATTCATCAGGCTGACACCCCCGTTGGAGTGGAACATTCCACCCATCTAACCCTCAGCACCTATCAGAACTCGTACGTAAGGCCAGCTGCTGCTAAAAGCTGAACTGCTCCCAGTCTCCCTGGATGTGCCCCTCTCCAGTTATCCCACAGCACAGTCTTGTCAAATCTCAAGTCAGGGAGAAACAATAAAGTTGACAATTTTCAAGTAGCCCCATTTGTATGCCTCTGTAATGCTCTGAAATGACACCTTGCCATCCATCCAAATCTGCCCCTGTTTTTGACCTAAGATCTCTTATCCTCCCCCAGGTCATGGGGAGACTTCCTGCTGGACGTGTTTCCCAGCTTCCTGTTTGACTCCATGAAGAGAGACGTGAGCCTGCGGGAGGGCGTGTCCCGCAGACTGTTACTGGTGAGCCCTGACTCCACAGCGGCAGGGATAGCGTAGACTTGGCTTCTATTCTTGAACTCGTACTGCCAGCATTCTCAGGAACCACACCTTTGAAACTGTTTTTATTCTGTGTTCTTCGAAAAATCGAAAAGTACAAAATGATCACTTAGTACTTCTTATGGCATGTTGACTGCTATAACTATGTATTACAATTCTGTTTGCCAACCATCCACTTGACTTATAGTTCTAAAGGTTGCAGTATCACCACAGCTCAAATACCAAAACTTGGCAGTTTTGCGCTGTCACATCTAGTGACACAGATGACACTCTGTCTAGCGAATCACAGTGCAGAGAGAACACTGTAACAGGTCCAGACAGCATAAGCTTTTAAACATGCTTATCTCTGAAAGCATGTTGGACGGATCCATTCTAGGAAATAGACTTACTGTCAAGCATTGACGAACACAGTCGTTACACTTCGTCTGTGAGTGACTACATTGTGTGTCTGTTTCTCTGTGTTTTTCTTGTGTCTGTCTCTCTGGCACTCTCAATCGCAGGGAGCCAGTGGGGCTTCAGATACTAGCGGACGCTTGGCTACCATCCTGAGAGGCCTGGCAGATAAGATAGAGCAGGACAAACAGGAGCTGCGCTCCACTGAGATGAAAAGAGACTTTGTCACCAGCAGACTTCCCCCTTACACACTGCAGCAGGGAGACCTCTCACCAGGTGTGTGTGTGTGTGCGCACGTGCACAAGCATGTTTGTTTTAGATTGCCCACCATTTTGATAAGCTTCTTGCTCTGTGTGATTGTGTCGTCTCACAGCTGGAAAGATGCCTGCGCTGGAAGATACTGTGTGTCTGAGGTTCAAGGACCACATTCTGGTGACAGTGGAAGCCAGTCAGGATAGAACAGTGAGTGACGCTTCAGTCTTCTTGGGGTGATTTTCATAAAGTTTGCAAAAACTTGATCACTTCCTACTGTGTATGTGTGTGTGCAGGATGAGGCCACAGAGTTGGTGGTATTTGTGTTACACTCTCTGAGAAACAAAAGGGAGACACACATGATGGGAGGGAGTGGTGGTGACGAGGATGACGATGAGGGGGATGACGTTGAGGGGGATGACGTGTCAGACTCTCAGGTAAGACGTCACCCTCACAAGCATGCCTTCACCCCAGACTCTGGGCCCTGACCTGAATATGGCACATGGCTTCGATTGGTTATATCCCAAAGTAATAGAATTAAGCTGAATGTTAATCTTCTGAACGGTGACAATGTTTTTAGTAGCACACTTTGTGCCGTTTGTGTATGTTTGATTTCTCCTTCTCTCTTTCCTCAGCCCCAGGGCCTGCGCTTCCCTCTGACCCACCTCCAGGCTCTCAGTCAGCTGCAGGGGGCAGAAAGCATCCCAGTGGCCCAGCTGGAGCTGCCCTCAGATGGAGACAAGGTTAACCTGGCCCTGGCCCTCTGGACAGAAAGCTTGCTGGTTGTGTGCACACCGGCCGACTAAGCAAACCTGGCACTTGTCTCAATTAGACAATGACATTTATGAATAAATAACGGTATACTCAATATCCTGTTTTACATAATGTTGGTATCATAGAGGGGATGTTATCATGCATGTGCATGAATAGTGTATATCTATATATGCATTTGTATTCGACCACTGGAACTAAGATTGCTTGAGTAATCACCATATTCCAAGTGTAATTATAAGCAACCAACTTAAGGCAACACATTCCTCAGATAAGATCAACCTGTCTCCGCTAAGACTGTTCCCCATACAGTATCTGTCCTCTTTACCATCAGCAATATCTGTTGGACTGGACTATGAGGCATTGTCCACAGACTGTAGTTATATTGAGAGGAGCGTGAGAGTTACTGTTAGTCCGACCTAAAGGCAAACCTTCTGACCACTGACTCACACTGGTACTGTAAACCATCTGTTCCCTCACAGGCTTAATAATGGCTGCTCTGACTTTCATGCAGTGTCACCAGTTATGCAAACGTTGACGTAAATGCTTTTGTCAGCGTTGACACTGTTGGTCACACCAACACTGCAGAAAACAACATGGGAAGGGTTTTGATACCTCTATGCTAGAGCCACAAACCATTCGCCTGCAACTGTTGCAAATATGAATATGTTCATTCAACTAGCAATAATGATACCACCCGTTTAGCATTCCATTTGATTGTATTTTTATGTTTGACTATTCAAACAAATGGATGTGAATGTCAAATCCAACCTCCAAAGCTCAAAGAGCTTTTGATTGCCTTGTAGTTGCAACAGGGTTTAATCTCCCAATGAAAGCATCCGCTCAACATATGACACCAACCTTTAATATCAATCACAAATAAAAAACAAACAGCTTTTATAATATTCCTTCTTGCCTGAACTGTACACACTGTTAAATCAGCTTTATAGACATCATGTTTTTTGTGTGTGAATATTTTGAATCTATTCCTTATTATAATACACAGTATATATTAATGTTTGCCTTTTTTCCTCCAGTGAAAATACCATGTCATTCTTGTCAAAAACTCTACATACATTTGAGGACCAGTGGTAATTAATTTTGAAGGGGACAACATCATAGTTTAGTGTTTATGTTCACATGTAATGTTTTAAGGATTAAGATTGCTCTCAGTGGTGGGAACCCTTGACATCAGTGAGGAAAATATGCTTTTAAAACCTTTCATTCTGTATTTCGAGGGCATAGGGACACTTCAAGTGAAAACTCATGGTAGTGCAAAAATGCTTGAGAGAAAACATCAGAAGTAGAAATCCAAACGTATATAACCTCAAACAGAGAGGTTGGGTTAGGCTAACCCTAAGGCTGAATAATTAGGAGACATATAACTGGCTCGCTTCCATACTTTTTCAAATGTGTAACTGTAGTGGTAGCTGTGACCTATCATATCACTGAGTGACTGCTCAACAGTATTTGTGTAGTTTAGGTTTAGCCTTTTCTCGGTTGTACACCACTTCTAGACCAATGCGTGATTTTTTTACAGGAGTTGGCAAAGAGTGCATTTCAGAATATCCTGGTCACTGTCACACTGTTCAATGTGTCAACAATGCTGCGATGGTATCTAGCGCCTGAGAGAAAACACAAGAGACACTGCAAATGAAACGCCTCTTGTTTTGAGGCAAGCTGCCTGGGCAGACGTGATCCACCCAAACTGCCCTGGGACTTCGCAGGGTATTTGGGCAGGCATCTCTACTTCCTGGGAATATTCGTTTTTACACCTCCTCTGGTAACATCCGTTCCTATACCACCTCAATGTCCCAGTACTGTGTAGCCTGGTCAGAGGAAAATGTATTGACAACCAAGTGGTCCTTGTCAAAACCTGTCCCACCTGAAACAACAAACACAACAACAAGTACCATTCAGTGGACAGAATTGCATCAAAAGAATACTAGGAGGTAGTTATTGAAAGAACTAGAGCAACTGGCATAGCATAGTCCATGACATGACATAGCATAGTCCATGACATGACATAGTATAGTCCAACCACCCAAAAAACAGCTGGATCCTGACTTATAACAGCAGAAGAAGCTACTGTGACAAAGAGTGAAGCAGACCGCATGCATGGTTAATGTAGTTACCTCTGCAGTCCAGTACGAGGCTGTGGTGGAGATGGGAGGAGATGGTCCCGTCGTGGTTCAGGCTCCATCTCTGGTGTGTGCGTCCGTGTTCAGGCCACACGGCTACTCTGGCCCCCACGAGCGCCTTGGCACCGATCACTGACAGACACCCTTTACCAGCCTGCGGAGCGGACGACAAGTTCCAATCAAACACGACAGGAGCTCGCACGATGAGACCGACCACAATCGCGGTCTGTCTGGCGTTGTGATGATAATGCAGATGTGGAGTGCATGCTGGCAGACACACAAACACGTGCACCCCCACCAAACCACATGCAACATGACAACACACACAACCATGTCCTGTAATACCTTGCATGAGCCTCACGTGTCATCCTCAAATCCCAATCCCCCCGTTACTTAGAATTTCAATTGTGAGCTAAAGATAGCTGGGCAGCCTCCGGCTCCATATTTAGAACAGCTCCGGTTTAGAAGCAGTCCAGGTCCACAACAACCTCCCAGCTCCCCCCCCAGCTGACTAGTCTGTCTGCAGAGCTTAGTGGAATATTCTGCATGCATGTGGATTGTTCGAGGCTGATTTCGCACAGAACACACGTGCAAGCTTGTGGGTGTGCACACAGAGGAAAGTGTGCACCTCCTGCACAGTGACTTCCCATCACAAGCACAGCTGCATATCATACCTAGACATGGTATGGCATAATTGTGTGCCCCGCTTTTCTTCTAATGAAGGCATCTTTTCCAGCTGGCTGAAATGACACATGTACACACACACCTTGCAGCGGAGCAGGCCGCCAGTGAGCAGCCAGCGCTGCGTGTCCAAACAGCAGGCCGGGGACAGGGACACTCCAGCTGGAGACGAGTCTCCCTGGACGTCCTCAGCCGTCAGCACCGAGCCCTCACGACGACTTCTCAGCTGGATATACACCCTGGGCTGCAAGTACGCACACACACACGTTGAAAACACACGTTACACACACACACACATTACACACACCACACACGCACTTTACACAGACATTACACGCACACACAAAACAGAAGCATTTCCTATAACTTATCATTGATGACGGGTGAATCTGTTATTATTTTAGAAGTGCACAGAAGTGTAGATACTGTGGGTGAGCTGTAACTGGGAGGTTTTCTCTGGGCAGCAGGGATCAAGTCAGCATGATACCACTGACTCATCAATAACAGCACGACAGGACAGAACTGGCTAATCATTCCTGACCTCTGTTCATGTCCATCGACTCTGCAGCAACGAGGGCTCTGTGAGCACAGACGGCTTATATATTCATAGAGGCCGATGCGAGGTTTCAGCTGTATACCAGTGTACACAATATAGGTGAAGTGATAGCCTCAGTCAAATCATGCTGAGTGGGAGTGTGATGTATATCACCATGACTTGGTCCGGATCCCATCTGTCTTATCGAGTGCGTTGACATATACACACACACCTACACGCATGCATATGCGCACACACACACAAACATATAGACATACATGCATCCTCATTAACCCGTGCCTTGTCTGTCCATCCGACTCATGTTTACTCTCTGTCTCTCTCTCTGCCAGACACACACACACACACACACACACACACACACACACACACACACACACACACACACACACATGGCATGGGTATAAATAACTTTCTCAGAAAGGGGGTTTATCAGAACCCAGCAGGCTTCAGCTCAGAGTCCCCGGCGTGTCACTGAGGCACTGAGAGTTAACAGCACAATAACGATCCCCTCCACCCTGCACAGTCTGGCCAGCGCTCCACAGCTTCTCTGACAGACAATAAACTGCTCAATGTCATCGTTGGAAGTGGCTTACCACTACACACTCTGCAACACAACACACACACACAACTGTACAGCCTCCACAATAGCATGTCATTGATTTTGTGTGATCCATAATATGTCAGCATCTGCTTAAGCAGGCCCATGGTTTAGAGGAAAGCTTAACCGTGGTGTCACCTGTCTGAGGGGCCGTACGGAGCAGATGGAGTCCCAGCTACTGTGGTCCCCCCACCTGGGCACCTGCCCCAGCTGTAGCAGCATCTGTCTTCCCTGGTAGTGAGCATACTCGTATGCCACCCACCTTCAGGGACAACACAGACCAACAGTTAGTTCCGGGCCTTGGCGCCTTGACTTTAGTCACACACACAAAAACGGAAAAGCTCTTCTCAGAAGTTTGTAAATACCCTAAACTTATACATACAGTGCATCGGGAAAGTATTTACAGCGCTTCACTTTTTCCACATGTTGTGTTACAGCAGCATTCCAAAATGGATATGATAAAAAAAAATCCTCTGAATTCTACACACAAAACCCCACAGTGATAACATTTGCTCTATCTATCTATTAAAAAGAAAAAATCATAAGTATTCAAAGCCTTTGCCATGACACTCAAAGTGCATCCTGTTTCCACTGGTCACCCTTGAGATGTTTCTACAACTTGATTGGAGTCCACCTGTGGTAAATTCAGTTGATTGGACACAATTTGGAAAGGCACACACCTGTCTATATAAGGTCCCACAGTTGATAGTGCATGTCAGAGCACAAACCAAGGAATTATCTGTAGACCTCCGAGACAGGATTGAATCGAGGCACAGACCAATTTCTGCAGCATTGAAGGTCCCAATTAGCACAATGGCCTCCATCATCCATAAATGAAAGAAGTTTGGAACCACCAGGACTCTTCCTAGAGTTGTCTGCCCGGCCAAACTGAGAGATCGGGGGAGAAGGGCCAAGAACCACTCCACCAATCAGGCCTGTATGGTAGTGGCCAGACGGAAGCCTCTCCTCAGTAGAAGGCACATGACATCCCACCTTGAGTTTTCCAAAAGGCACCTGAAGGACTCTCAGACTATGAAAAACAAAATGCTCTGGGGTCTCATTTATAAAACTTCTTACTAAAAGTGATTCTTACTAAAAGTGTACATACGTCCAAAAGCCTAAAATGGCGTAGGCCTATACTTATGTACATGTAATTATTTTCATTCTTAATTTTAGCAAATCTATTAAAGCTTTTTCCAATTTGTCATTATGGGGTATTGTGTGTAGAAATGTCAGGATTTCTTTTTATTGAATCGATTTTTGAAGGATTCAAAGGCTGTAACACAGGGGTCACCAACACGGTGCCCGCGGGCACTAAGGTCGCCCTCAAGGACCAAATGACTCGCCCGCAGGCCTGTTCTAAAAATAGCACAACTCACCAGTGAGCTGCATCTCAAATAACATTTTATTCTGCTATAATTTTTTTATCACACTTGCATTTATATAGATTTGAAAATGACAATATCTTAAAATAAATAAATGCTTTTATTGATAAAAGTAAAAACCAGTATTGTGCACATGACAAAACTTCGTGAAGAGTGTAAGGTGGCGGGCGACGCGAAGATGGGGAGCTGAATGCGGTTTCGTACCCCAAAAACATGGCAGAAAAATATAAAAAAACGTATAATTCTCACAGGAAGAGTTCTTTTTTCCTACTTTGAAAGAAGGCTGCGTGTGTCTCATTTGCGGGGCGAATGTGGCGACGGCAAAGCGGCACTATGTGAGACACTTCACTACCTGTCACAAAAGCTACCATGCTAACTACCCATCGGGTAGCGCGCTACAGGCAGTAAAATACCTGATTGAAGTTGACCCTCCACACAACCATAGACTTAAGGCAAACATCGTCAAAATAGTCTCAATCGTTTGTGCTGCAATTATTTTCGTTTGTGCTGCTTTGGAGAATGTAGAAGTGATAATCTGAAAATGTAAACTATTGCTGAGATTAATAGAAATAGTGTTGAATATTGATATTATCTGGTTCCCACCTTGTTAAGCCATTGTTGAGAAATCATTAAAATGATCAGTGTCTTCACATAGATGAGTAACATTAATCATTAATAATAATATATAACTAAAGGTAAACTGAACTAATTTGTTATTTTCGAAGAGTGTATCAAACTGCTATCCCTTCGTATGACTCAGTACCCATGAAGCAGCTCTCAATTTCAAAAAGGTTGGTGACCCCCTGCTGTAACATAACAAAATGTGTAAAAAGTGAAGCGCTGTGAATACTTTCCAGATGCACTGTATACAAAAGCTAGGAGCCAAATCTTGTGTGAAACAGGCTAGCTGTTGACTTCAATGTAGAAATGTTGTCCAGTAGGCTAAGAGTTGACACAAAACCATGTTTTAAAAAAGGTCTTACGTTCCGCTGTCGACTCGGAGAGACTGAGTGAAGATGTCTTTCATGCTGTCCAGGGGGGTCACGACAACCGTCTTTACACCCTCATAGGAGTCCAGGCTGAACAGGCTGAGCGACGGCTCACAGAAATTCTACAGTGACAACACAGGCGGCCATATTAGTTGAGGGCAGAGCACGGCTGAGGAAACAGGACACTTTAAATCACGTGTATGGCAACAATACATTATTGCACACAGTTGTTTTGCACAATAATTATTTGCGCTTTTAGATCAACTAAAACAAAGTGTGTGACATTTCCCTGGATTTGAGTAATATGAGTAATGCTGTGTGCGTGGTAATGTTTTGCTATCCTGCGCCAGCTAAACACAGCTTAGTGTAATGATGCAGTACACTCACATAGGGAATGGGCCTCAGCGATTTGACAGAAGTGGTCAGACAGCCACAGGAAATGAGGTCAGGATAAATACCCTCTCCCAGGACATACTGGTTACCACAGCAACCCTCGTCTTCAAAGAGCAGCCAGCTGGACAGGGGTGGGAGGAGCAGGGAGGAACACAAAAACACACCCATCCGCCTAGTGGGTCAACCAGGTACACATGGTACAGTAGCCTACACAACTCTATTGTGCAGTGTGCCAGCAGTTTTGTTAGTTTTTCAACAGCAAATTAACTTTGTATTTGTGTGCCATGCCAGGGTGGAACTCACCTTCCCCTAATGACCCTGAGGGACCTGGGGGTGTTGGCTCCACAGTTCATCACTTCACCCTCGTACTCTTTAGCTTCTCCCTCAAACTGAGGCTGGCTGTACACGGCTAGCTGCAGGGACAGATGCAAACAGGGAGAGGGATATCATGTAGCCTGGCTATCCTTGAAAGTGCTTACGGCTTCTGATTTTGGAGCGTGGACTTTTGTCCTTTGTTGATATTGAAATTCTAAATATGGATAGGGTTATAAATATCTGTTGTATAGATGTCCTGTAGATGACTTACCAATGGTCTCAGTTCTCCAGTACCACAAAAATCCTGGAAAAAATACATATGTCAACCGATGCCCACTTGGACTTTACATCACGAAACACTCTAGAAAGCTCGCCTGGGACAGCACAAATCTCATGATACACCATGTCCCCTTTCAAGCCTTTTGTTGTGTTTAACATTGGCTGTGGCTGTGGAACTCACCAATCGGACGGGTTGGACAGACTTGGCAGGTTGCCGGTTGCCACTGCTGAAGTCCAGAATGCTAGGATGTCTGCCTTTCTCCAGAACACATTGTTCTCCCCTGTAGCCCCGTTCACTGTAGGCTACCCATCTGAAACACAGGTGAACCCAGCACATTCACAATCTCAAGTCCCCCACAGCAGCTGTGGCGAATGTAACCATCCACCACAGTTCTCTAACGAGGTCAAAACAAGGAAGTGACTTCACTACAGGAAGCCATTTGAGTATAGAAAAACACCCTAGCAATGGTCTATTGCAGTGTTTCTCAGCTGGTGTGAAGAGGGTCGCGGACGTCTACTTTGGCTCCATCAAACGTATATTTGTATAAGTTACTGAACTTCCAATGGTGCGCTTTTATTTTGAAGGGTGCTCAAGTCTCACGCATTCACCATGAGACACCCAGTTGATAGCTGTCTCCTCGCTGCCTCCCCCCCTGGACCCTATGCAGTTTGCATACCGGTCCAACAGGTCTACAGACGATGCCATCGCCCTGACCATGCACATCGCTCTCTCCCACCTGGACAAGGGGAATACGTATGTGAGGATGCTGTTTATTGACTACACTATCATCCCCTTCAGACTCGCCTCCAAGCTTGTGGACCTGGGACTAAGCACCTCCCTATGCAAGTGGATCTTCAACTTCCTGATGGGGAGGCCACAGGTTGTGAGAATCGGTGACCACACCTCATCCACACTGATCACCAACACAGGCACCCCCCAGGGTTGTGTGCTCAGCCCTCTCCTGTTCTCCTTGTTCACGCACGACTGTGTCAACCTCGTTGTTGCTGATGACACAACCATTGTGGGTTTCATCTCTGACAGTGATGAGTCAGCCTACAGAGAGGATGTTGATACCCTGACATCACGATGTAAGGACAATAACTTCTCTCTCAACGTCAGCAAGACTAAGGAGATGATTGTGGACTATAGGAGGCGGCAGGAGGAGGAGCATGCACCCCTACACATCAACGGATCCGAAGTGGAAAATGTCAGCTACTTCGGGGGGGGAACAGCAATGATCAGACCTGGTCTGCTCAGACGGACAAGGTTGGGTCCCTGAAACTCCTCTTCTTCTTGAGGAGACTGAAGAAGTTTGGCATGGTCATCCTCACAAACTTTTACAGATGCACTATAGAGAGCATACTGATTGGTTGCATCACAGTGTGGTATGGGAGCTGCACAGACAGGGACCGCAAGGCCCTACGTAGTGTGGTCCGTTCTGCTGAGTTCATCATCGGCAGGAAGCTCCCTGCCCTACAGGACACCTACCACACACAATGCCTTAGGATAGCTAGCAGGATTCTAAGAGACTGTTACCACCCACCCTTCAGTCTTTTTACCCCGTTGCTTTCTGGCAGGTGATACCAAAGCATTCGGTCTCGCACACACAGACTGGACTACAGTTTCTTTCCAAGGGCCATCAGGCTTCAACTGTAGTCCAGTCTGTGTGTATTGTTTATTATTTTGTATATTTAGGAGGTTTATTATATTATGTTAGCTAATCATAGGTCTAACCTATGTTCTGAGTACTTATATACCCGCCCCCCCCCCTCCCCGGTCGTGACTTAATGACCAAGGACAAAATCGGGTTGTGAGGTTAGAACAGTTGAGGAACACTGCTCAACTGTATATTGTTTTTTCCAATGATGTTTTAAGGCCATATACTCACACTCCATTGTTCACACATATGGATGTGGTTTTGTCAGTGGCTCCAGCCTTCTCGAGATCAGGGATGTTCAGATCCAAGATCTCCGTCTTATCGGCTTTTGGTGGAGAGCCAGTTTCCTCCAGGAGTGACAGTGAGGGCTCTATAAAGTCCTGTTCAAAACAAAACAACAATGACAAAAAGCACTTTATAGATCTAACTACATTACTGTAGGCTACACCCTATCATTCATGAATGTCGCCTGACAATATTTCAAACAGACAGTAGCAGTCATTTTCTGTGATTGAGCTTTGCCTTTTATATTTGAGTAGCCTCAAACTGTAAGGCCTGATTAAAGCTGCATACGCATATTGTTTGCGTTTAGCTTATGGATGGAGTATTTTGGAGTATCCCAATCATAGCAAGCACCCTCCACAATGGGAGCTTTGAAGAATGTAGCAGGTGGCTACTGCTGATTTAACGTCAGCTCTGAGTTGATCAAAAGAGCAAAGTACTGCTAATAGCCAGAGGGCATGAGGGCTGGAGAGGCGGAATGCTAATGAACACAGGAAAGACACGACAGCTAGCAATTAGCTCTACCTGTCTAATCCTGTTAGAAGCGTAGCCTAGCTGAGCCTAGCAGGGATTTAGCAAGCACAGAAAGTGTTAGTAATCATCCACCTTCTACCTCTTGATAGGAACAGACTCGGAGGATGCTAAAATAAGACTTCAGCTATAGAGTGAAGAGGATTTATGGAAATGTGTGGGATAGGATGAGGAAAAAGACAGCTAAAGTAGGTCAGACTGGTGACGAATGTGAATGACTGGCCCGATTTCAGACAAAGGCCGGTGTTGTACAGAAATTGATGACCTATCAAAAACTGTGACGAGCAAATGTTAGGGTTAAAGTTAAGGTATGGGTAGGAATAAGGGTAAGGGCTAGGGTAATGGCTAGGGTAACGGTTAGGGTTCGAACACTTGCTGAACAACAAGACCAGGGGCCTCATGTATAAAAGATTGCGCAGCTTACATACCAGAAGAGGGCTGCGCAGCCTTTCCTTTATAAATCACAATCAACGTGAGATTGGCCACACGTGAACGAGCTAATGACCCCGCCTTGCCTCCTCCCATAAATTAATATGCAGATGGACTATCAATGCGCCCCTGAGGTCATTTCTTTTTCTGAAATAAACGAAACACGCAAAAAATAAAAATATCGCATACAGTGAGATCGAGGTTGTAATAACAGAGGTGGAGGCGAGGACATGTGTCCTGTCATCTGTCATCATGTATTTAGCAATAAAAGAAAGTCGGCAGAGTGGAAAACTGTCACTACGGCCGTGAATGCTGTGGGGGGTCGGGAGCATTGCATTTTAACATGACAATCTTGTAGTATATCAGAATCAGAATCAGAATCAGAAAGGGATTTATTGGCCATGAAAGTTTGCACAGTCAAGGAATTTGCTTTGGCAGGAAGGTGCATACAATAAACATATAGTATCCTTAAATTTAAATATGTGGACTGTCTATACTAAATATCTATACTATATAACTATACTATCTATACTAAAGTGGAATTATATTTAAAATAAAATATACAATAAAATATAAGTTGCCTAATTTACAATATAAAAATACAAAAAATACAAATATGACAAAAAATACAAATGTACAAGATGCAGTAATGTAGTGCAGAATATTAGAGTCATTAAAGTAAAGTCAATAAGTCAGTGTGAACCCTTGGCCTTGTTGAAGAGGCCAACAGCAGAAGGGAAGAAACTGTTTTTGTGTCGAGAGGTGTTGGTCCTGATGGACCGCAGCCTTCTGCCGGAGGGGAGTGACTGAAACAGGGAGTGTCCAGGGTGGGAGGAGTCGGCCACAATCTTCCTCGCTCGCCTGAGGGTTCTCGAGGTGTTTAGGTCCTCGAGGGTAGGCAGATTGCAGCCAATCACCTTCTCCGCAGTGCGGATGATACGCTGCAGTCTGCTCTTGTCCTTGGCAGTGGCAGCAGCGTACCAGATGGTGATGGAGGAGGTGAGGATGGACTCAATGATGGCTGTGTAGAAGTGCACCATCATTGTCTTTGGCAGGTTGAATTTCTTCAGCTGCCGCAGGAAGTACATCCTCTGTTGTGCTTTCTTTGTGAGGGAGCTGATGTTCAGTTCCCACTTGAGGTCCTGGGAGAGGATAGTGCCCAGGAAGCGGAAGGACTCCACAGTGTTGACTGGGGAGTCACCCAGGGTGATGGGGGTGAGTGGGGCTGTATTCTTCCTGAAGTCCACAACCATCTCCACTGTCTTAAGAGCATTGAGCTCTAGGTTGTTCTGGCTGCACCAGGTCACCAGGTTGGCCGCTTCCCACCTATAATCAGACTCGTCTCCACCAGAGATGAGCCCAATAAGGGTGGTGTCGTCCGCAAACTTCAGGAGTTTGACGGATGGATGACTGGAGGTGCAAACTGTTCGTGTACAGGGAGAAGAGCAGAGGAGAAAGGACGCAGCCCTGAGGAGATCCGGTGCTGATGGACCGGGAGTCAGAGACTTGTGTTCCCAGTTTAACGCACATTCAATATATTGAATCTGTGCCAGAGCCTCCGGCACACGTGTGGCGAGCGTGCATTTGTCCCACTTCTTTTCAAAGTGTTAGGGGCCCCGCTCCACCACTTTTGACTCAGCAGAGCATTGAGCGCATTTAATGTATCTACTATTAAAAAACGCTAAAAACTTTGCAACGGGGAAAAAAACGTTTTCTTCTTGCAATTGAACAAGTTGATTGTTCTTCTCCAATTTACAGCCTGATTACTCTGTTGACTGTAACACACTACTTCAAACGCTAACTGCAACAAGTGAATGCACCTGTCAGTCACTTTGATATCCTCGCTACAGCCAACCCGGCCCCAGAGGCAGAGCATCGGGATGGTTTACAAAAAATATATAGCAAATGTTACAAATTTTTTCCCCACCACTTTTGGACCTGTGGTGCCACCTCGGTCTGTGGTAAATAATCCGTGCTGCGTGCAATATTAGCCATATACAGAGGAAGACATGCATTTCCTGACTGATTTTGTTGTTCGTTTGACACCCTCAAGTTTAACAGAAGTTATTAGCCTAAGTGGGGGCGGATTAAACAGTTAATAGGGAGTAGCCTACAACGGTACTTAAGAAAGATTTGTTGGATCCGATGTTAGTTACTTCCTCTAGGAACACAATGACAGTTATGGAGGGACTTGTTGTAAATTGTTTGTTAGTTGTAACTGAGTTAACTACTTGTACTCGCTGTAAATTATATTATTGTTGCTTGCTTTCCTACAGGTACACTCTTGCACTTTTGAGGTTCATGTGTTTAATTTGTAACTTGTTTAACTACTTGCCCCCGTATGTTTCTTCCCATTGGCACTTAGTTGCTTATCACAATGTATGCTCACTTTTTGTAAAGCTCTCTCTTGGAAGTAGCTTTGGATAAAAGCGCTGCAAATTGGATTAATGTAAATGTAATAGCATTTCCCGTCTGGGTTTTGGCATTTTGATGTGAATTATCCACATCAATGATAATTACCTACGCTAAACTTTATTTTGTAACGTTTGGTGAGTTTCGTCACTTTTCAGTTAGAATTTGCCACGTTACACATTACAAACTTAATGTTTATACATACATTACATTTAGTCATTTAGCAGACACTCTTATCCAGAGCGACTTACAGTGAGTACAGGGACATTTCCCCTGAGGCAAGTAGGGTGAAGGACACAACGTCATTTGTCATGGCCAGAATCGAACCGGCAACCTTCTGATTGATAGCCCGATTCCCTAACCGCTCAGCCATCTGACCCCCTGTTCAGTGCATATGCACAGATAACAGTCAGAGGTTTCTGCCCCACAACCCCGAGACGTAGGGAGGCGACCCTGACGTTCACTGGGATAAACTCCAACATAGCGGCGCTCAGCCGGGGGCTTGTGAGGATCCCCACACCCGACCATCGCCTCACACCCTGGTCAACTCCAGAGAAGAATAGAGTCCGTTCCTTATCCAGGGTATGGAGCCCGAGCCAAGACTGTGCGTAGAGGTAAGCCCCACCAGATCCAACTGGTAGTGCTACACCTCCCGCACCAGTTCTGGCTCCTTCCCCCCCCAGCAGGGTGACGTTCCACGTCCCCAGAGCCAGCCTTCGCCACCCTGGTCTGGTCCGTCTAGGCCCAAAGGATGGCCCAAAGGATGAGGGGGGTGTCCCAATGTTACAGTAATAAATAAAAGGACGTGATCATTGTCAGCCGACAATAGAATGTTCATAATGTCGGACTACGCATTCATAGACCAACTGCAGTCTAACCCTCAACGTGTGTGACATTCTTTATGATAAATTATATTTTGCTGAATTATTAATGAAATAGTCACCGACTCTCACACGGAAATAAATGACAGATTGACGAAGGCCACTTCGGTTTCTGACCTTGCCTTGGCTGCGTGCAAGAAGCTCCATATAGCAATCATTATCCACGCTAAAAGTAGTGATACAAATTAAATCACATCACGCATGTCGCGCCCATAACTCAACTGGAAGCTTAGGTAAACAAGAACAATTGATGAGTATTTAGTGATCATAAACATGGTGTTTATGACATTGAGTGACTTCTTCAACAGTTTAACTTTTGTAATAAGCAAGAAAAAGAAAACACCAGAAAAACACCAGACACACTTTTCACCAGAGCGTTTCACATTTGAGGTTGACATTGCAAATGAAGAAAACAAGATGACTTACAGCCTGTAAGAAGCGGAAGGAGAGCAGCAGAGGAGGATCGCTCCCACACAGCTCCTCACAGTCGGCATACTCCCCCTCCTCCAGTAAATACTGACGCCCTGTGTATCCCTCTCCAGTGTAGCCCACCCATCTGTCAAACACCAAAAGTCAGGGGTCAAGTGAGGTGCAAATACTTCCACACACGCTTCTCCTAACAAAGCTTGAATAGAAGTCTGTGAGTCAGTGATACTGTGATGACCATATGGTTGTTTTCTGGTACAAATTAACATTTGAACTGCAGCCAAGGAAAGGCCCAGACAAAAGGTTAAGGCATTTTTATAGTTTGATTGATTATGATTGTGGAGGGTTTGTATATATATTTAAAAAAATGTTTTGTTGTTTAGTTTTTTTAAACAATTGGGATGTTATCAAGAGTATTCATAATAAATATTCCTGTACCTTGAGCACACATGCATACTGTATACGCTAACACACACACACACACTTCACTCATGTTTGCAAAGGGAGGCAGGATGCTTTTGGGTAAGTGTAGGAGAAGCATTCCTGATTAATGTCATCATCAGGAATTGTGAAACTGTGCTGGAGACACACCTAAAGACCAAGTATGTAAACAGTTATACCCTGGTCCCTGAAGTACTTATTCCTCTCTACTAAAAGGGGGTCTGGCAATGTTCATTCATCCGAGTCTAGAAGTGAAAGCCCTCATCTATCTCCAACAGCTGTGTGTAAGTAACCAGGCAAGAGAGGAGAGAGCGCAGTGACACAGACACTCACACTCCACCAATCACACGGAGTGACGCCACCCCATTCAGTCCAGTAGCAGTCCCCAGGAGAGGGGTGTGGCCCAGCAGCTCTCTGTCCCGCCCCTGGAAGAGGGTCTGTTCAAACACCAGTATCTACAGTATGAAACAACAGTAACAGCAGTAAGCAACAGGTCACTTCTGACACTGCTGGATGTTGGTCATCCGTGCTAGACGGATGTGCTGATTGATGATGGAGAAGGAATGCCATTATCGATAATAAACACTGTGATCTTTTTGGGATATGACTGTAGCTAAGTGTCAGGTTGAGGGTTTCCTGTTGTAAGGTAATCCAGTCACATGCTCTTACCTTAGGATCGAAGGGTCTTCTCACTTTGAGTCCCCCCTATCAGATAAACAAAAACAACAACCATATACCATCTTTAAAACCTGACAGTGGTTTTCCTTTCCAAACTCTCCACTGGCATACCAAATGATTCCACGTTATCTATTACATTATTTTATCACATCATTTAAGACCTTGGATATGTTTCTTTGTCATGTATGTTTCTGTGTCAGCTAATTCATAAATGCAAAACAAAATGGAGTCTCCCAAATCTTGCTTATGGAAACAAGGAACTGTCTACTCAGAATGATCTTTGACCCCTCTGTAACCCTTACCCTTCTCAAAGGTCGCAGTGACCTCACACTGGTGACCTTGGATTGACCCGGGCCAGGTGTCGATAAACCACCGGCCTCCATAACCACGTAGTTCCCATGACAACCGGGACTGTCGTAGGCGAGCCAGCTAAGACGGTAAACAAAATCAAGCAATAATCACTGGATTACAAAGGCAACACTAAGCAGACATGGCTATTTTCAAAAGCGTCCAGTGCAGTAAACATTCTTAAACGTAACTGCATACATACAAGCAGAGAAGGCCATCTATTTAGATGATTCAACTGTAGACAACTCAGACAACTGATTTCTGCACTCATATTTTCTGTTAATGTCTGTACTTAGTGCTGACAAAGGTTTTAGTTGACATTGAACAAGTTTCAGAACAAGTGTAAACTGGGCATGAAGAAATACCTCAGAAGATATTTTTACATGTTTAAAGTAACTTGAAGAGCATCAAAGGCATTCCAACAACTCCAACTCGTGGCCAATCAAATACATTTATTTTACATGTAGATAGAGTAGGAGTCTAGTACTCTTGGTTGAGGTTTCAAGTCAGAAATATAGAGTTTTTTAAGTTCACTACTTCCACCCAGAAGGATTTGTCCATTTGAGCAGGAAACAGCCTTTCCCTAGCAGGTGCCTGTGAGCCCGTTCGGAGCCCACTGACTCAGTGTTGAAACAATTCAACAGGTCGCTGAAACAATGTGGTACTTGGCAAGGATGCATCCCCTCACTGAGTCACTCCCTTCCATTGTTGTTGCTCTGGACTTCCTATTTCAGTGTGTGTAACCAGTGGCTACCATGTAACAGCTTCCCACGCACCATGGTATCAAGTTCCTTTACAATTTAACAGGCTACGAGTTGTTTTACCATCCAGACTGGACTGTCAGGTTTGACGGGTGGACAGGTATGTGAGTCTCCAGGCTGTCAGTCTGAGAGCAGAGGCATTTAGTATCTTGTACCGACGTTCCGGGCCGAGAGACATGTATTTCTGGGGTGCTGTCGTCCTGAAGAGTGAGTTTGACATAGAGAGAGAAACAATGACATATGGAGACATTTCACTAAATTGGTTTATCAGTTGTATTGTAATACAACGCCTAGTGTGTGTGGAAGAGTGAGAAAACAGTCTGGACTCCTGATTCTGTCTAGAGTTCCAACAGGTATCAAAACTACTTTGGATATGAAACAACTGGCTACTTTTTTTTTAAACAATCTCTCAATCTCCAAAACAATGTGGGGGCAATTCTGACCAACAGTTCCAACGTCTGCTGGTGCTTAATGATCCTCACCTTGACAAGTCTTCTGATGGAGCCAATGGTGATGGCATTGGGCTTGTTCTGGGGGGTGTGCTGTCCTGGCTGGTGGGTCAGCACAGTCTCCCCCTCCTCCAGAACCACCCCAGGCCCCATAAAGCCAGGCTCCAGGTACAGCAGCCAGCTACGGGACACACACAATGTCTCAGTCCCCATTGCCATCTCTCTCTCTCACTTGTTCTTTGTTTGTCTCTCCCACACAGCGCAACATAGTTTGTGAATGCCAGCCATCAACTGCTGAAAGCACACACAAACAGTGCTGGGCCGATGCCATGGAAACCTGGCCCCACCTTCCTCTCCTTGGTGATCAGGCTTGGGATTCAAAGACCCCTGTCACACACACACACGTTCTCTCTGTCTCTCTCCCGTCTCTCTCTGACACACACACACGCACACACACACAGACAAAACCCACACACTTCGAGTCTATTTTGCACACAAATAGGTACACGCACGTACACACACCCACACAACAGTTGCAATGATGATTCATAAGTGTTCAAGGAGAAGACACTTTGGCGCTGCACTGGCGCAAATGGAAATCAATCCTGCTCTCTCTCACTTTACATTTTCCTTTGGCTGAAATATTTAGAGAGGCTTACTCATGCCTCTAAGCTACACGTCCGTCGTCCGCGGAACACAACAGGAGGCGGGGGGAGCACCAGCCTCCTGACAGCCTTCTGTTATGACATGACCTGGCTACAGAGCTACCTTTTAACTTTCAGAGAGCTTGGATAGAGTAAACAAACACTGAGGGATTCTAAAATGACACAGGGATAATGTGTGCACAGCAAACATTTACATAAGCGTGTGGTTTGTGCATACAAGCTTGCAAGTGGTACACAGCAATAAAAAAAGTATTTTATCATTGATTTCTTTGTATTAATCAGGAGGTCCATAAATGGACTTGGACAGACAGAATTATCGTAACAACATGGATGCCTCCTTTACCCCCCCGGTTCTATCGTGCGATGAGAGACAGCGATCAATACCTTCTAACAGGATAGGTCTGGAGATAAGACTGGAGGCCTCAAAGGAGGAAGTCCAATCATTCACAATTAACATTCAAAGAGATTTTTGGCTCCCACACAAGCAGACTCAAATCTAAGCAAGAGCAGTTTGACAGTTCAAGGAAAAACTTGAGAAACAACCAGGCAGCTTCCTCTTAGTTTTAGAATTGAACAAAAGAGGGGTGGTTTCAGTTATTAGCATAAAGGCAGATTTTTTCGGCCTTAAGAAGTTTATGGGCAAAGAGGAGACGGTCACAATATTGTGGTAAAGAGGTTCATTTCCCTTCTATGCTGGCTTCTATGGACAGTGGAAAGATTTTCCACCAATCACGTGGTCGGCACGGTCTTGTTTTCCTTTTCATACTTTTGGGCTTGAGAATGTCACTGCTGTAAATAATTTAAAGGACCAGAGTTCTGCTATGTGTCTTCATCTGTGTGTGTGCTCGTGTGTCAGTGATATCCACCATTGTACAAAAAAAGAGAGGCACATCCATAAAGCATGAGATATTGCATAAGGCCTCTTTCTAAACCTTAACTGGAGTGAGCCATAGTGTGAGTCGTTCCACAGAAAAACATGCAGGGGTGAACAGGTTAGCAATACCTGAGGGTTTCTCTCTATCCATTAAAAATGAGAACAATGTTACAGCATCGTCACAACAGCTAAGCCCTCTATGGTGATGGCAAGGCATAACAACTACCGTATTTTTCGGAAATAATGCAGCGGTTTATACCACAATTTTACATTTTTCTTGTGGTGGTGAGGCTTCTATTTTGAAGTGGCTTATAGAACGTTTTTATAACAAAACAGGCTTCAACAAAATATACTTATGAGAAGGCTAACAAGTTACACTAGTGTAGCCGATGTGTATCGGTGAAACTCACTCCTCATGTAACGCTATGTAATAGGCCACGCGCGTCAACGAAGTGTTAGCTTTTCGTTGGCGTAGTTAGTAGTGGTGGCGTTTGGGAAGCCGGAGGTGGTAAATTCGAACCCAGTGCGGTACGATTAGCCTGATACCTCTGACGTAGCTTTCAAGACCACGTCTGTTAAACTAGTATTATGCTAACTAACTTAGCCCGGAAGCTAACTAAAGCTAGCTAGCTACCGTTTCAGAAAAATAGTTTACGCTTACTTACGCAGAACTCACGCGTCTAAAGGTAAAATATTAGTTTATTCCTGGGCAATGGAAAACATACATTCCACACTTTCGTTTTCGAAGTGTGGCATGCTGTAAGATCGCCTATACTCGTGCATTGCTTGGTATCATTGTTCCCGTATCAAGTGCAGCATATTCCATTGCGGTTTATACTCAGATTTAAAAACACAACGCTTCCATTCTGATGGGGTGCGGTTTACAGAAAATGCGTCTTATCTTCCGAAAAATACGGTATTGTGGCCAGTTGTTCAACCTAGCGCAGCATGTCGTGAAGCAGCATTCCAACAAAAACACCAAAAAGGACCTACTCCGGGAAGACTGTAATTCCAGCGACATGAGTTATTTGTGTAGCCGAGTTTAGTGTGATCAAACATTTAGCACTCCACCAGAGCAGGGTCAGACAGAGGCAGATTAATCAGAGGTCAGGCCTTTCTCAATGAAAGAAGCCCCAAAGCCAGACTGATGAGTTATCCAATCACCGTCAATGCCAGCCAAGCCAGATTAACACACAAACACATTTACACAGGCGTGCGCACTCACAGATCATACCCACACTTGTGCCAGCATGCGAGCACACATACACACACATTTACACAGGCACACACATATGAATGTGAAGTCATTAAAACATTACATATTTTAAAATCCTCGTATTGCTTAGTCTCTTTGAGAGGACAGGAAACTGAGTTTGTGTATGAGAGGAGCCCAAGAGATAAGAGAGAGAAGAAGAACAAGAAGCAATCTGCCGGAAGATTCTGGTGGCTTCTTTGAAGGCGTCTTTCCCTGTTGTTACAAACCTTTTATTTGTTATGCAACTTCTTTTAAAACACAATTTTAGTGATACTAAAACTCAACTACTCTTCTTCTATGCAAAGCTGCACATTAGCACACTTCAATTATACAGTGCAAAACTGGTTCTGTAAGCAAAAACTAAGGCTACTCGGAGTAAAGTCTATAACATATTTCGGAAGTCCAAAATAATAAAAGTACCTTGATGTGCGATTGAAGAGTACATTTTTATTAGAACGCAAAGAAAGAGAGTCTTATCTGCTCTTACCATCCTCCCAGTACTCGCACTGAGGCACCGTTTGGGAACTGTATACCAGCATCCTCCAGGTCGGCATGAATCTCCTTCTTCTCGCCAGAGAAAGATGTGCCTTCATAGATGTACATCTGCAAGCCGTTTAGTTAGCAGAGGGGGGAGATGTAGGGAGAGAGGGGAAGAGAGCGTGGACAAATTGGAGAAGTAAATAAACAGTAACCTGAACATTCGTTAGCAAGACAACACAATGACCTAAAATCTGAAAAAAGATTCATAATAGCCCTTTAAAGAGAAACTATTGTGTCTGTTAATAATCTTAAGTACCGAAGGCTGCACTTTATGTTCTGTGTGTAACAAAGTGTACAGTTTAAAAACTGAAATTTAAATGTTTCACAATTGGGCTGTAAAGAGTTTGAAGGAACAATATAGCTTCACCCTATATCGTAGCTAGCTGGGCAACCTAGTTGAACTCACAGACAGGGTAAAATCCAGAGCCAGGGGCAAAGGTCTTCTAGCATGGAACAGGATGTGTGCTAGACCTCTACTATGTCATAAGCCCTGAGGTCCCAAGTCTCACTTCTGAGAGAAGAGAGGGACTGGGTAGTAAACAAAGAGAGGAGGAGAAGAGAGGGACTGGATAGTACACAAGAAGGAGGAGAAGAGAGGGACTGGGTAGTAAACAAGGAGAGAAGAGAGGGACTGGGTAGTAAACAAAGAGAGGAGGAGAAGAGAGGGACTGGATAGTACACAAGAAGGAGGAGAAGAGAGGGACTGGGTAGTAAACAAGGAGAGAAGAGAGGGACTGGGTAGTAAACAAGGAGAGGAGGAGAGAGGGACTGGATAGTAAACAGAAGGAGGAGAAGAGAGGGACTGGGTAGTAAACAAGGAGAGAAGAGAGGGACTGGGTAGTACACAAGGAGAGGAGAAGAGAGGGACTGGGTAGTAAAACAAGGAGAGGAGGAGAAGAGAGGGACTGGGTAGTAAACAAGGAGAGGAGAAGAGAGGGACTGGGTAGTAAACAAGGAGAGGAGAAGAGAGGGACTGGGTAGTAAACAAGGAGAGGAGAAGAGAGGGACTGGGGTAGTAAACAAGGAGAGGAGGAGAGAGGGACTGGATAGTAACAAGGAGGAGGAGAAGAGAGGGACTGGGTAGTAAACAAGGAGAGGAGAAGAGAGGGACTGGGTAGTAAACAAGGAGAGGAGGAGAAGAGAGGGACTGGGTAGTAAACAAGGAGAGGAGGAGAGAGGGACTGGGTAGTAAACAAGGAGAGGAGGAGAAGAGAGGGACTGGGTGAGTAAACAAGGAGGAGGAGGAGAGAGGGACTGGGTAGTAAACAAGGAGAGGAGGAGAAGAGAGGGACTGGGTAGTAAACAAGGAGAGGAGGAGAAGAGAGGGGACTGGGTAGTAAACAAGGAGAGGAGGAGAAGAGAGGGACTGGTAGTAACAAGGAGAGGAGGGAGAGAGAGAGGGGACTGGGTAGAGTAAGACAAGGAGAGGAGGAGAAGAGAGGGACTGGGTAGTAAACAAGGAGAGGAGAAGAAGAGGGGACTGGGTAGGTAAACAAGGAGAGGAGAAGAAGAGAAGTGGAGAAGAGAGGGATGGTAGTAAAAATTGAACAAGGAGAGGAGAAGAGAGGGACTGTGGTAGTAAACAAGGAGAGGAGAAGAGAGGGACTGGGTAGTGTAAGGCTGGGTGTCAAACCTGCCCCCACCTCTCACATGCTAAAGTTTGGAGTTGCTGGACGGTCTCAACTTGATGGCCCTCACACCCCATTCAAGATGTCGTCTGATTGGTTGTTCTTGTGTATAAAGGGAATTGTAATGCATTGTCCGTTGGATTCTTCATCTCCTGAGATCTTCTCCTCAGTTCTCCCTTGTACTACTGTCCTACTCTTTGCTCACTCTTGCTTTTCTCTCTGATTTACAATGATCACGGTAGAGTAGGTAAGATTTAAAGCCTTCATTTGTAACATGTTTGCCTTGTAATTGATTTCATTCATTTGCAATGTTATTAAATGCGTATTCCTTTTGACCGTACTTTGACCATTCTTGCTCTGATTTAACCCATAGAGTCAAATAACTATCATTATATTTGTATTGCCATTATTTGGTTCATGCTAATACACTTCAGTTTCCCATCTTCCTTTAACCATAGGGGAATTCGTTTTGGTTCTTTCGACCATATTTTACCCCCCTACAGTTGGTGACCCCGACGTGATATGTTCGAGCAATTCAGTTACAGTTTGGTAAACCGGCGTTGCAACCATGGTGCGGTAAGTAAGCATAAAAAAATGTAGCTTACATTAATTGTATTCCGCCTGGTTTGTTAGTAGAAACCTATTACTAGTTTCTGATATTAGCTCCTGCATTAATGAACAAAAATGGAATGGGCAACTGAAGTTAACAATTTACTTAACTATGGGAAACAGTTAGCGTTAACCGAACGTTATCTGAATTGAGCAAGAAAGACAAGAACGGTCTTAAAACTGATTGTACGCTAGCTGAAATAATTGAACATTGGCAACAGTAGGAGTCCATAAAAAGAAAGCAGAAAAGAAAACAAATGTTGAAGATTACTGTACATCTAATTGGCAAATGTCTTCTCAACTCTGTCCTCAAAGCAGCGACACCTTTTTGTGCCTCACGGCAACCCACCGCTAACAAAAGCGGTTCTACTGAGTTTTCAGATACAGACAGTGGAATTGGTGAGCAAATTCCCAAGCCGCGTTCTACAAAGAACTATCGTGCCCCTGATCCGCCATGCATTTCTGTCATAAAAAATGGCGACAAAGGTAAATCCCAAGCCCCAGCAGCCCACTAGGCCTACTAGACATTGTAACTTCTGTAAAAGACAAGGACACACCGAAATGCGATGTTGGGATCTTGGCAAAAGTATGCCTATTCCGCCCACACGCTTGTTTTATGCTAACAACAAAGTTAGATTTTGTCGTGCTTGTCTACGAAGTGGTCACACTGAGTCAAATGTTGGGATCTGGGGAAGGGCAGGCCTCCTCTATTTACATGCAGCAAAAATGCTGGGGATTTATCGGGCAACAATACCTTTGACTTGAGACTTCCAATTCTACCTTTCCATTTACTTAATTCAGGTCCAAATTGTGATATTGCTACATTCCTACTGTATTACCTGTGTTTAGTCTTTGTTGTAGTTCAAAGATTTGTTGTGGACAGTTAAGTTGTTGCTGCTCCTGTTCTTTGTACTATATGCACAGTGCATATGGTTTGTCCATCCATGGGTTCCATGTTGGTTTGTGTGGATGAGGGAGGATGTACCTTGTGTGTTTGAGTGGTGGTAAATGTTCTAGGTTTTAGTTAAACTCACAATGGTTCCGGACCTGTAAATGTAGATGGTATAACTTGTATTGTATTACTGTTTAATTTTTTTTCTTTCTTTTGGACCCAAGGACACTGTTTTGTTTTAATTGCACATCTATGTTAGATGATTGTGTACTTCTCATCTATCAAAAGGGAGGACTGTTGTTCACCTATTTCTTCCATTCGAGTTTTAGGACACTGTCTCACTAATTTCCATTTGTATCCAATCCGACTCTCTCAGACCCCAGACCACTCCAAACGCCACTCCAAACTTTACAATTTTCATTGTTAACCAAGTGCTGTGCTCCAATTGTGTTCTGCTGTAACAGGACAAGAACTTAAGTAGCAGGAATATGCTAACCAAGGGCACGTCTACATGCCAATACAAAGGTCCTCTGAGCAATAGCCATGATCCAAAAGTGATCCTCTGAGCAAACAGCCATGGCCATTAGAATCTCAATGCTGACCTGTCTGCAATCAAGTTCTTTTGTCCTTATGGGTGCAGGTTATCACACATTGAACACTGCAGCTTCTGCCTGTGCTTTTGTGTCCAAGAGGAAGGATTGTAAGGCTGGGTGTCAAACCTGCCCCCACCTCTCACATGCTAAAGTTTGGAGTTGCTGGACGGTCTCAACTTGATGGCCCTCACACCCCCATTCAAGATGTCGTCTGATTGGTTGTTCTTGTGTATAAAGGGAATTGTAATGCATTGTCCGTGGATTCTTCATCTCCTGAGATCTTCTCCTCAGTTCTCCCTTGTACTACTGTCCTACTCTTTGCTCACTCTTGCTTTTCTCTCTGATTTACAATGATCACGGTAGAGTAGGTAAGATTTTAAAGCCTTCATTTGTAACATGTTTGCCTTGTAATTGATTTCATTCATTTGCAATGTTATTAAATGCGTATTCCTTTTGACCGTACTTTGACCATTCTTGCTCTGATTTAACCCATAGAGTCAAATAACTATCATTTATATTTGTATTGCCATTATTTGGTTCATGCTAATACACTTCAGTTTCCCATCTTCCTTTAAACCATAGGGGAATTCGTTTTGGTTCTTTCGACATATTTTACCCCCCTACAGTAGTACACAAGGAGAGGTGGAGAAGAGAGGGACTGGGTAGTACACAAGGAGAGGTGGAGAAGAGAGGGACTGGGTAGTACACAAGGAGAGGAGGAGAAGAGAGGGACTGGGTAGTAAACAAGGAGAGGAGAAGAGAGGGACTGGGTAGTAAACAAGGAGAGGAGAAGAGAGGGACTGGGTAGTAAACAAGGAGAGGAGGAGAAGAGAGGGACTGGGTAGTAAACAAGGAGAGGAGGAGAAGAGAGGGACTGGGTAGTAAACAAGGAGAGGAGGAGAAGAGAGGGACTGGGTAGTAAACAAGGAGAGGAGAAGAGAGGGACTGGGTAGTAAACAAGGAGAGGAGAAGAGAGGGACTGGGTAGTAAACAAGGAGAGGAGAAGAGAGGGACTGGGTAGTAAACAAGGAGAGGAGGAGAAGAGAGGGACTGGGTAGTAAACAAGGAGAGGAGGAGAAGAGAGGGACTGGGTAGTAAACAAGGAGAGGAGGAGAGAGGGGACTGGGTAGTAAACAAGGAGAGGAGAAGAGAGGGACTGGGTAGTAAACAAGGAGAGGTGGAGAAGAGAGGGACTGGGTAGTGAACATTGAACAGGAGAGGTGGAGAAGAGAGGGAGGGTTGTTCTTAATCCTGCTACCTGCCCCAGAAGTGCCCCAAGCAATCATTAAGGAGCATTCCTTTTTCTATGATTAAGAGGGTGAGTTTTTTCTTCTGTTAATCCCCACATCAACACAGAATTAGCCTACTTTCCTTGTGAATTGTTTTTTGGCTTTGTTGCTTTGTTTTAACCACAACAACATACTTTTGGAGCCGTTAACAGACAACTGTGATTGGGTGCTGCAAAAGCAATTTCATTAGTGCTTGCGAAACAACGTTACAAAGCCCCGTCCATGCTTTGTTTGGCCAGCTCGCTCAGCACGTTGTGTTTTATGCAGTCTTTTGTCCTCTGCATGTGTAGTGTGCTTAAGCCTAATAATCTATGCAGCCCACACACAAGTTCTTGGTGGAAAATCAACACTCTTTATCTGTTTGGTTGGGCTGGATAGGACAACTCCAATACTACTTCAATGCTACACCATACTACACAGTACTATACTGTGCTACTCCAGAGCAACACCGTGCTAGACAGTGCTACACTTTGCTACTCCACAGCTACATCAGTGCAACACCAGTACTGCACCGCAGGAATATACCTGACGTTCCTGACTGACGGATGCAGTGCTCTCTGGAAACAGCCCAGACTAAGGCCGAATTCCAATACTCCGTCTTACCCCTACCCCTTACCCCTAGCCCTTAGTTGTGTGCGTTCACGTGAGAGTAAGTGGTGTCCCAATACTCTTTTTGGTCGAAGGGTAGGGGCTAAGACGAAGGGGTATACACCACTTACAACCAATTGTTTTCGGGAGCTTACTTGAAACCTATGGGTATGTGAACCCCGCTCAACCTGCAACAATGTCGGACAGATCATCCAGAGAGTCCCATAAATTTAATATTTTCGTTAATTGATTAAAAAAATTATGACAGTCTTGTTTTTTAAGACAGAGTATTGGGATTCAGCCCAAAAGCAGAGCTTGGTATTGATTCCTTTGTTAGTCTTTGACAGAGACAACAGTCTAAAGTACATATCCTTGAATTTAAAAAAAATGCAGGTCCCCCAAATCATAGGAGAAAGCCTTTTTAAAGCAATTAATGGGCCATTGCATAATCACTTGTTCGTTTACATTTATGACAGGCCATTGTAGAGATTGAACTGTGAAAGGGAGACAAGCTGATGCCCTACTTCGGTTCTGCAGCCTAAGGTATCATTAGCTAATGAAAGAAAATGTTCTGGCCGGCTAACAGGCACTGGCATGTAATCTTCAGTCTACTCAGCACAGTGATTAGGGGACCAACTGCACAGGATATTCAGATAGGAATTAGCATGAGAACAGAAATAAGTCTGAGTGAGACAGTTGGAGAGTCGTACTACAAATGTCCCCTCACCAGGGGTTGGCCTTGGGGTGGTATTTAAAAACCTTGGATTTTCCTCCTACAAAGAAAGTGAAATGGGGTCAAATAGCATTCGTAGCATTGCAATAGTGAAAGTTGATAAATGTCTTTTGAGTCGGTAGAATGTAAAAGGATTATTCTTACCTCATCAGTTTTTGATGATGTGCACCTCTCGCTGGGGTTTTTGACTTGAGTGGCTTCATGTTCACCTTCGTTGTACTCCAGTGGTATCGAGGCTGCTGATTTCAGGTACTTATAGAACAGCGTGTCGGCAGGTTTCTGAACGGTAAGCTGAAGACTGAACAAATCAGCCTTTTCCTCGCATCCAGTTGCGAGTCCGTCTACACTGCTGAAGGATCCAATCATGCGGCTATCAGGAACCTCTTGCCTGTTGCATGGAGGGTACAGTGGAAATCTTTGGTCTTCATCGACTGCTTGGTGTTTGTCATCTTCCATCTCCCCATCCTCTTCTCCTTGATCCCTGTTGAAGAAACACTCCCATAGGGGGAGCTGCGAGGGGGGTGAGGAGGAGCCATCTGGGTCTTTGTCTGGCAGAGCGCTGGACTGCAGACGCTCGCTGACGGACTGCAGCAGAGACAGGATGGACAACGAAGACGCTGACGCCTGCTGCTCGGCTCCACCTCCTCCACTCAAACTCCTCAGCTCCTCCTCGGTGGCAGGTGGCACCAGGAGGTCCTTGTCCTCACACGACAGCCGCCTCTCCCCGGCCTCCTCGCGGACACTGTCCTCCTCGACGATGGGCGAGAGGGAGAAGGGGTAGGCCTTGGCCCGCCTGCTGGTGGGGCTCAGCATGGGCCCCGTGTCGTTGACAAACACAGCGTCCGTCTCCTCCTCCTCGTCGATGATGGCGAAGCCCCCGGCCTCTACCTCGTGGAGGTCCAGGAGGGGGAGGGGGCGGGGGACCCAAGGCCTGGGCTTGGACGGCACAGGCTGTCAGGTCAGGGAGGTGGCCCCCTCTTCGACCAGCCCACGTATGTAGCCCTGACAGCCTGCTGCTCAGGTCTGGATGTGACCCTGCCATTCCTCCTGGTCCTCCTCCTGCCGCTACTGAGGCACTGTGTCCCTGTGTCTCCGAGTCACGGAGCTCCAGCTCGGCAGAGACATCGTAACAAGTCGCTCTCACTGTGCTCCACTGAGGCCCGTCCCCATTACTGAAGCCTGGGGCTGATATAGACGCCAGGACCTGAAAGGAGCCCAGGTCTTCTAGGGATCTCTCTGAAGGAGTAGGGTCCATGGTGACAGAACTCCCAGGTCTGCAAGCCCCGTCCTCCTCACCCCCCGAGTCAGAGCCATCCTCCATCACTGCTGCTAAGTACGTCTCCACCAGGACGAAGCTTTGATCCTTGTTGTCGTTTAGCCTGTTGTCTTCTGTAAGAGGAACTTTCTGGAGGCTCGATACTGGTATTCCAGCTCCACTGGCTTGTCATGGATATCTATGCCTATCGTATGCCTGGCTTCGGACACTTGTTTTGATTTGACAGTCACATGGTTTGGCCCGTCAATGTTTTGTATTTCACAATTAGAAACTGTCACTGGTAAGTCAAGAGATGCCATTTGCCTTCCGGAAGATTCTATGAATAAAGCCTTGTTATTTAGAGAACCAGCGAGCTTATTGGGGTTATTAGGGAGAGTAACATCATATTCAGTATTTATTTGATTGTAACGTGTATTGCTTTCACTATCATCTTTGGCTACACCGACTAGCAAATCTCCTACTTGTGGATTTCCAATGTGTTCTACTTTATTATTGTCACTATCCCTCGCAGAGCAGACCACTTGACCTTTGTTTTCATTTGTTGTTCCTGAGATTGACTTGTATTGCTTGTAATCATCGCTTGCTCCCGCTTTTGGACTTATACCTCCATCTCCATGGGGACCTTGACTGCTCATTGGACCAAGCTTGCCTCCCTCAACTTCAGTAATGCAGTATTCAGCGCCAACGCTGTTATCGTCTGGCTGAGAAGCCCCATCAACAACAGACAGTTTGCTCACATCCATTAACTGTTGCCCTTTAACCTCTGCCAGATGACCAATGAATGTGGTGCCCTCAGAACAGCGTTCTCCATGCATTTCATCCAAGACTTTCAAAGTGGAGCCAATTGTGGATATACTGTCGCAAGTGGGGCCAGGACTACTCCTAATGTCAGTGTCTGACCCTGCTATGGACTCGTATCCTGAGGATGGGGTGGACCTAATGCCCTCAACCTGAACCTGGGAGGACGAGAGGGCCTGTTCTGTTGGGGCAGCTGAGGAGCAGGTATCACGTCCATCTTCTGACAGACAAGCCCCAGGTAGCTTATCTGTCTCAAACGAGTGTCCGAAATCGTCCACACTCTCTTCTGGGAAAGCACACTTAGTCTCCTCGCAAGTACTTTGAAGAGTCTCTGCCTTGAATTCAGATGACTGTATCCCCTCCAGAGCTATGAGAGCGTTCCTCAGAATGTTATTGACCATTATTTTAGACTCCAAGCGAAGTGCCTCCTCATACGAGTCCTGGTCTTCTGAGAGCACCCCGTCTGGCGTTCCAACCCCATCCTCCACTTCCCTCCAAGCTGAGGGCTTCACTCCAGCATCAGAGGATGCATCCAGTACAGCCCCCAGAGTCGGGAACCGTGGCTGTTGGAACGGGTATCCCACTGTCCTCAGCCAGAGAACCTGACGTTGAAATCCGATGAGGAGCCAGCTGGCTGTCGCTGACAACAGCAGCAGGCAGGTGTGTGTTTGCAGTCCCCCCGGCGCCTCCTGGCTCGCTGAGCAACTCAGCAACCGTCGAAGGTGACCCAGTCTGGGCAGACAGTGCAGGTGAGGTGCCTGTGTGCTCAGGCAGAGCCTTGTCTACGTCCCTGCCTGTGTCCTCCCCTACTTCCATCTCTGGGTTCTGTTCCACACTGGGGCTTTCACTGAAAGACACACTTATTTTCCCAGCTGTTGGAGCCACCAAGAGCTCAGGAGGGCTGTCTCGGAAAGATTTCACCCCTAGAAAGGGAGTCTGTGGAGTGACCTTCCCTCGCAGTCGAGTCTCCCTCTCTGGAGGATGAGAAGGCACTTTGACTTGTGACACTACACCCTGAAATTTGAGTTAGAACTGGAATGTCGCTGAAACTATGGCATGGCCCGGTAGTCCCCAAAGCTGCAGAGTTTGTTTCTAAAGTCCAAGCTTCCCTGTCGTTGGTTTCTGATGCTGGAGCCGTGCTGAGATTGGTCAACAAAGTTTGACTGTCATTTGGATAAGACGTTGATAGTTCTAAAGCAGAGGGGGTCTCCCCTCCTTGTTGGTGCCCAGAAGAGGGCATGGACGCGGGGCTACCCTCCCCACTGCCCCTCCCCTGCTGGCTCTCGTCTCCCTCCAAGATGGGCGAGGCTACCTGGTGTCTTCGCCTCATCCTGCGCTGCTCCCTCTGTCCCCGGTACGTCCCGTACGTGACCACGGGCGGCTGGGACAGGGCCTGGAGGCGGAGGTCGTCGGAGGCCACCTCACCGTCTCTCAGAACCCCGCTGTCAGACACCCTGCCCTCCCCCAACACCTTCCCATGGTCCCCTGCATGAGAGTCCTCCGAGGTTCTGCTGAAGAGGGCAGAGAAAGAGAGGGAGAGAAATAGAGATATATAGAGAGAAATAAAGAGGGAGAGAAATAGAGAGAGAATTAGAGCATAATACCTCAATTATACAAGGAAGGACTTACAGTATATACAGTGCTGGTTTAAACAAAGGATGTGTTTGGAAGGTAGAGGTCATGTATGCATAAGCAGCCCTTCCTTCATCAGATCAAGAACGTCCTCATGAAATATTAACTCACAGCTGCTGTACAAAGATAGGGCTTGCCCGGAGGCAGAACACACATAAACTGGATGTAAAAGACTTCCCCCAACCAACACCCACCCACCCACACCTACATGGTATTGGTGAGAGATAAGAAGCTTCTCCATCTTCAAAAAAGGTGAAGGCATTCAGGAAGCTAAAGTGCAAAACACAAGGCCATATGCTCTCTGACACAAAGGCACCAAGTGTTTTCAATTAGCTTCCCTGGATGGAAAAGGGTTAGGGTTAAAGGCACTTCAAATCATCTAAGCACAGTGACCTTCTTACTCAAACCACAGCACATCTCCCTCTAGTCCAGACGGTAGAGTGTGAGAGTGTGAGAGTGTGAGAGTGTGAGAGTGTGTGTGTGTGTGTGAGTGAGTGAGTGAGTGAGTGAGTGAGTGAGTGAGTGAGTGAGTGAGTGAGTGAGTGAGTGAGAGAGAGAGAGAGAGAGAGAGAGAGACCTCTCTCTCTCTCTTACAGAGCTTACAGAGGAACTAAGCAATTCCCATGGTAAATTAGTAATTGTTTACAATGCCATCAGCTCATGAAATATGCATTAAAACAAACGATATACTCAATACAGTTTATTGCTAGATCAATACTAGAGCTGGAAGCATGTTCAGAGTAGAAAAAGCTAAACAAACACCGGCAGATGTCCTGTCATATTTGTATTATTTTATACAGACACAGTAGGAGTTGTCAAGGGACGATAATAGATTATAAGATTCTTTTGGTAAGCCTCAAACCATGTTTTCAAGCTGCTACTTGGAGTGGCACTAAAAGAATGCCTTTTGGACAGTATGAGTCCACAAGAACCTCACCTCACCACTGAGTGCCAACTGGGGTCCCTTTAATGACGCCATTCAGTTGAAAATAGCACATGACCAAAACAAGAGAACTCCATTACAGTGTTAATAAAATCCCTTCGCTTCTATTATTAACATCCATTCTAGACATCCTTGTAGCCCTATTTGTCATTTGGATTCAACCTCTGTTCAAAAGTGTTTCTGCAGTGTTTTTTTTTCCTCTCCAAAAGCCTTGCTAAGTATTTCAATTCAAAACCTCCATCTGTCCCTAAAGGGACAGCAACCAACTTCAACTAACAACTATAAATAGACTGGAGGAGAACACAAGGAGAACACTGTTTTTGCCTCCATGTCTTGACGCCTGCCAGTTTCCAACAATGCCCTGCAGCATTAGTGTTTTTTGACAAACAGATCCGTCCAGAACTCAGACAGCATTAGTGTGGTTTGTACACATAATAGATGGTAACATCCAAGACACATATTCCTTTGTGATGTTGTGGTTGAGGTATATCAGGTTTTTGAAGGTACTTGCTGATATCGTCTATAGTCCTGATAACATGGGATACTGATTGCCTACTGTGCCTCTATACAGGGGTCTGGCTGTACATGTATATTGGCTGCAATACAGGTTCTACTGCTGACTATACAATGTGGGTGGGAGGAAAGTCTGTTACATACTGTATAATGTATGAGTCACTAAGTGGAGATGGAGACTTGGGGCTTAGAAGTAAGACTCACTAATGTCAGTGTTCTGCTCAATTTCTTAAATATCTAACTTTTGACCATAAATGAGACTGCCTTTGTATATTATGTATGTTATTTCCCCAATCCCATTTGAAAACATGAATAATTAGGTCAACTGTCAACTCACTCTGTTGACAGTGAAGGTGTGGACCAATCAACAACAATAAGTCAAGAAGATACATTTACATTACATTTAGTCATTTAGCAGACGCTCTTATCCAGAGCGACTTACAGTAAGTACAGGGACCGAGGCCAGTAGGGTGAAGTGCCTTGCCCAAGGGCACAACATCATTTTGCAGGAATCGAACCGGCAACCTTCTGAGTAATAGCCCGATTCCCTAACCGCTCAGCCATCTGACTCCCAGATAGTCTTCTGAGAATGCTCATCTGTCGGTCTACCTTGCACTTTGATGTGTGAGAATACGAATAGACCTTTACCAGTACTGACAGTATCGATATATGAAAACTCAAATCAGAATAGCCTGGCTTCCCACACACACACACACACACACATAAAGGGTCGTCACCATATCAACCCATCTCCCTGGGCCAAATGGCTGAAACCATTCCAACCAAGTAACTCCAATCCAGCCAACATTTCTGACACAGAGCGAGGAACTGTACGGAACATATCCTCTCTCCGTGCAGGCAGGAGAGAGAGCTGGAAAGCAATAAGGGGGAGGACAGAGAGAGAGAGAGAGACAGAGAAAAGATTCTCCTTTGATACCTGACTGAGTTGTGAGAGTGAATTTACGTGCACGCGTTTATGGGTGTGCGTGCGTGAGTGTTTGTGTGAGTGTGCACGGAAGCTCATTCTGCTGCCTGGCTTCCCGTCAGTGTTTCCATGTCTCCCCATCCTGACTTAGCATCGGCCCAGAGCTGACTGTCTGCCAGGGGAGCTGAGCAGGAGCCCAGCCTTCCCCTGCACAGCCAGACACACCCTGCTCTCACAGGACCATTACTGACTTCCTGGACTCACACACAAATAACACACATACACTCACATAACTACACACTATCGCACACTTGCCTACAGTCACACGCTAACACAAATACACACAGAATCACACTCAAAATTCTGTGTGTATTTCTCTCTCTCACACACACATGCACACACGCACAAACACACACACACTCAACTAAAATGATAGATTGGGTGGAAGCACAGGAGCCCACTGTTCATTCCTTTATTAGATTTGTACTCTGAACCAAGTCAGTGTTTTTGTCTGACCACTCACACCTGACAAAGCTTTCAAAGATATGCTCCATTTAAATCCCTGGACATTGGAACTCGTTTTTAGTCCTTGGATAAGTATTGGATAAGATTAAGTATATTCCTTTAGCTTATACCTCCCACACAAGCTACCTGCCACAATGACTGTGAAACACACATCCTTCTTCCCTGAAGTCAGTCCCCACCACAGCACATAACCTCACTTTTAAACTAAAACCTGTTTCTCTTCATCTATTCTTCGCTCTTTTCCTTTCCAACTGTGTGTGTGTGTATGTGTGTGTGTGCTGATTGTGTGCCGAGAGTGTTTGGTAACTGTAGAGTGTTTGGTAACTGTACTCTGTACTGAGCCTGATGAAGCATCTTATTCAATCAGGCCTCGTCTATCGCAATCAGTCGCTTGTCTTCCGCATACTTCTCTCATTCACCTCCCTCCCTCCCTCCCCCTCTCCCTTGACATGGCTATTTTCCCTTTCATTTGATTTGGTAAGCCCCCCTCCATCTTAAATTGGTTTCCCCCAATACTGTCTACCTCCCTGAGTGGCTACTCTACTCTGTTGTAGTTAATTGCTGAGCTATTAATAGCACTGTTGCCTGGCCTACTTCTCTCAGCTGCAGGAAAAGCAGTTTCACCTTCAATGACAAAGCAGTTGCTGTCTCTGTCATGTCTCTCTCCCTCTCTCTCTCTATGCCCCGTCCTCAGTTCTGTCTCTCTCTCATTCCTCTCCTGTGCACTATAGCCTTGACTTGTGTCAAACTTTGCCTGTCTGTGTTCCAAGCACAGTAGTGCTTTACCTTCACAAAGTGACAATGCCTTCACTGAGAGTGAATGTTATCAATCCAACCTGCAGGCCCTTTTTATCAGGTTCATCTTTGTTACCAGGCAAGCTCATGCATAAAAGTGACTTGAGTTCAGTGAGGGTGCATCCACTTGACTTGAAACATGTGACTCCACACTAATCAATGACTAGTCTCTATCTAACTGTACACTCCTCCTCTGTCCAATATTGACATATAGGGCCCTATTTTAACAATATGAAACGCAAGTAACAAACGCGAAACGCAAGTAACTTTGTGGGCGGGACTCTGGCGATGTTGCTATTATACCGGCGGGATAAACAGACTTCATGCAGCGCTGCAGCCGGCTGCAGGCGGCTGACTTGAAACAGTGAATTCTGGTTAGACTTTTTGTCCGACTTGAGACGGCGCCGAGGCTAGGTCACTGTGACGTAGCCATCACAAGTACCGTGAGATCGATTCGAGAACAGCCGGCTGTGCAGAGCAACAAGAGCAACTGCACGGGTTCTAATGACGACACAGCTATTTCATGATTGGCCAGACTCACACCCTTAGACGCATGTTTTGTATTTTTTCCGACACTTTCAGTTTTGCCAATGCTCGAATCCGGACCAAACTTTTTTTTATTGAATTAAATATTTGTTTAGTTTAATTATAAATAAAGTAAAGTAAGCAAACAGCGCTTGATCGGCCATGACTGACATCAACGCAGCAAACCACTGTTTTTAACTCCTCCCCGACTGCAAGCAGCTACTCTCGCCAGTCGTTTAATGCAGCCGCACTCCATGTCGAACGCACCCTAATGACTCTTGCGCCCGACGCAAATCTAAAATGGGTTGGTCTGAAGTAGCTACATAGGTTTGGTTTGGTTTGCAACAAACCAATCAGAGCGTCATCTCACATTCCCTTTAAGAGCAGGCGTGCTTGTTGCATGGCGGATTGCTATTATAATGGCGGATTTGCCAGGCGCACACCAGGAGCGGTTCACAGCGGAGGAGACCGACGTTCTCATCAGGGCCGTGAAAGATAGAGAAGTGACATTGTATGGGAGTGGGAGAAGAAACCCAGACAAATTAGCTTCGGTTGTTTAAACAGGCGAGGGAGGAAATTGCCATAATTGTTATAAATCATACAGAGATTTCTCATGAAAATCTTAAAATCCCCTTAAAATAGCATCTGAATAACGTGCTACTGACTTTAGACTACGTTTTTCCTGGTCTGTGGCGGAATTGTTTTCTGAAACGGCTAAATAGCACCAGGGAACGTTTGCGCCAGAACGCGCGTACTCTTTCGCTGAACCGCCCCCTGGAGCTCAAATGAATTCCCTAATTTACCGACGTGCGTCTGTGGAGGCAAAAGTCTGCTGCGCGTCAAGTGCAAAATAGGAATGATACATGCGTCGGTGTATAAAGTCAATTGCGCTGGGTGGCAAGATAGGGCCCTCAGTATCTAACAGTCTGTCACACAAGAGCTGTCAGAAAAACAGAGCAGAGAACTTGTGACAGTAAATATGTATAACAAAACTTGAACATATGATGTTGTAATGTAAAGGCTATCTGCAGTAGTCCCTAACAGCCCAATAGACCAAGGCAATCGGTAAGGTCATTACTGTAAGAATAACACACAAACAAAAACTAATGATGCACTAGGTTTAGTTTGGAATTATTTGAATCAATTGCATGGAAGTACCAAATATGTGTTCATTTTAAAATATTTTGTGAATGATTTTGTCAATTCAATATCTTAAGGATTTAAAATGTTAGGTTGATAATAGACAATGGAGTTTAGCCATAATCACAAATCTTGTTATTCCTGTTTGTTATTTACATTTGACTGAGTTGTCTTCTCATCATTGCTCTCCATTCCTCTGTGATTTCCCCTCATTCTCTACGGAGCACACAGTGCCTCCCTTCTTCTGGTTTAGTTCCCACTTAGTCTTCCCTACCCCCAGACGTCAAATGACACCATCCCAGACAGTCCCAAACAAAGCCCAGCAAAGTCCCTAAACTACATCAAAGCAAACACGTAAAAGCAGACCGTCCCCATCGATACTGCATAGACGATACGCAGCGAGTCTCTCCCTCTCTCCCTCAGCTCTCACTAGCACATCTCATCCCTATCACGCTCTATCTCCCTCGCGTGCCCTCGCTCTCCCTCCCTCTCTCTCTCTCTCCTTCCACTCTCCCTCCCCCTCAAACTCCCTCCCTTCATTCTTCCCTTATCTATCCCTCTCTATCCTTTAGCAGAGGTCATCTCATCTTTATGGCCATTCCTCTCTCTGTCAGACAATCGCTTTTCTTTCTTGTTCCATAACAGCGGAGGGAGAGAGGACTGACTGTGAGCAATGCATGACAGGGGCCTCTATGTCTCTAACTGCAGGCCATTTGCTGAGCATACACCATCACAAACTCTACATTTGGCCTGCTATCTATGCATACAGATAAATAACAATGCATTTCAATAAGAATCGAATGCCTCAATTTGCTTTGAATACGTGATTTGAGGTAATAGGCAAAAAGGTGTCCTTTTCCACCAAGACCAAGGTGACCTGATAGGTAGGAGCGCAGTGGTGCAGTACAGCATGACACTAGCAGGGTGATACTCCCTAATAGTGTGTGATATCAGGCTTATAAGGCAAATGGAGAGAGAAAGTGTGTGTATGTATGAGTGTGTGTGACATAGAGACAGAGAAAGAGAGATACACACACAAAAAAAAACACACATACACGTGTAATGTGAGCCGATATGCAGAGAGCAAAGAGGACGTGGCTTATGGCCTAAGTGAGCGGTTTATAAAATGCTGGAATGATGTCATGGACCGAAATGGGAATGTTGGGTGTAAGCATGTCTATCACAGTTGAAAAAGGTCAAACGTAAATAGGCAGGTCTGATACTCCCACCTGAACCTGAGGGATCACTCCTTCTGCAGGCCCAGCTTCGTCCAAGTTCTAACCCACTGTCATTCTCACACACACCCCTACGCACATCGTATGTTGCAGCTTTGGGGACAGAGACAGGAGCACAGGGATACATAGGAACAGATAGAGAGAGGGAGAGAGATACAGGAGAGAGACACACAGGACAGAGAACGAGAGGAAGCTAGAAAAAGAGAGAAAGAGTGTGCGAGTATGCACGTGTGTGTATTGTGGAAAAGCCCAGAGCCCAGACAATCCAAAGACAGCGGGTGGGGGGGTTAATGGATGGCTCTGGGATTTGGGAGTGAAGACCTCGTTAGCCGCTGGTGGAAGTGAGCGGGAGGATTTGGGAGTGAAGACCTCGTTAGCCGCTGGTGGAAGTGAGCGGGAGGATTTGGGAGTGAAGACCTCGTTAGCCGCTGGTGGAAGTGAGCGGGAGGATTTGGAACCCTGTCCTGGATGATGCAACACAATCAGTCAGAACATCTGACTCATGCCCATTTCAGCCAACCAGAGGTCAGCTCTCAACTTAGTTCAAGTATTTTACTCATTACAGATATTAACTAAGCGAACAGGTCATTAAACCTGTTAATATAACCTTATTTCCTCCAATTAAACAGTAGCTGGATGGAAATGGCAGTGTCAATTTCCGTTTGGCCTGAGGCCTAAACAAGACATTCCTACTGCTTAACACTCCACTCAAATATTATTCATGTTGTAGTTGGTTTGTGGTTCACAGCGATTATGATTAACCCACATACATTTGGAGTCAACACTAAGATGTTGAGAAACAAGAAGCAAAATAGCTGGATGCCACATGCATAGATATGTATTATCTTTATTGCTTCCTTGTCAGCTCCTGTGCAGCATATCACTTTGATAATCAAAAAAGGAACAGTAAATTCCAGTGGTACACCGTGTGAGTGTGTTTGTGGATATATGGAGTGTGTGGAGTATTTTCTTCAGTGACAGCCAGGAATGTAAGGGTGCGAATTGGGCTCCCTGAATTTCTACTTCCTTGTTTAACTGGCTATGGAGCTTATGTGCAGCTGCCTGCTAATCTATTAGCATTATCCTGATATGATCCCTCTTCTCAAGATTAGCTCAACTCTCCTTTCCGTGAAACAGCAATACATGCAACCATGGGAACTCCCAATTAGAAGTTAGAATAAATGCTGTTCATGCATAGTTCTAGGATATGCTTAAGAAGTCACAGAGTTCCATTTATTTTTAAAAGAAGGTGCACATTCTTCCTTTTCGTTTTATCTTTGTTAGGGGAATTTGGAGTTTGAAACCTTAAGTTTCTTATTTCTTATTATGTCCACTAACAACACATTGCTCTCCCTTTCTCACTGATGAAGGTGGTGGGAAAAAGCAAGATTACAGAATAAAAGCAGGAAATCTGATCTTTTCCTGAAGTGTGATTACCGAGTCTATAACCTCTTCTGCACATATATCTAGAAACATAAGCTAAATTAAAATAAGAACTATAGTGTTTGTGAAACGATCTTGTGCACACATTCTAGAAAGCTCTATCGTACAACAGTGGTGCCAAGAAGCACTGGTTATCCCAAACACTGGCTGGCATCACAGGGTTGGTGTGCCCCTACATTGTTACATGCAGTGTTATGATAGAGCATCGCCCGCTTGGCTGACGATCTCACGAGGTGCCCTGATGCTGGTGCCAAACGGTGCCAACACCCATGCCCAGGGGCTGCTCTGACACACACACACACAGACACATTCCAGAACTGGCACAACTATGCTAATTGCTAGCAGGACCGCTAGAGATGCCTTTGATGTTTATCCACCTCCAACTGGTAACACAACACTCACTCTATTCCTGGTCTTTTCTTGGAGTTCCTTTTGTTGTTATTGTCCTGTCAGTGTTAGGACAAGCCCACTCCTCCTGTTACTTAAAACTGCTCTCTTTACTGAGGGTTAAGGTCGTAACATACGTTAGGCAAACAACATTGTGGGAGAAGTTGAGCTTCCAGAGAATGCTTGTTTTTTTGTTTTCATACTCCACAACAATAGGAACCACAAGATGGCTGTATATGTAACTTGTTGACAAATGTCATGCACATTCTACTACAGCCCCGACAACAATCATGTCATCAGTTTGTCAAATCTGTATGATGCAACACTGCATTTCTGAATCTGTGACTACTGCATGAAACCCCTTTAAGGTTCATGGTTAATGTACAAGCTAGAAAGACAGACATGACCAAACTTCCTACTAAACAATTCTTAAAAATAAACTCCTCCATTCCGTTCATTAGGGTATATATTTTTTCTGATAGAGAATAAAGTTCTCATAGTCTAACAGAAGAGTTAATACAGAGTCTAGGATTCCATCAGCCTTACCTCTCTGGTGTTGCCATAGTCGTAAGTGTGTATTCCTTACATGCTTAAAGCATAGTGCAAACAGTCTGCCTGCCTGTTCTGTGATGAAACTATAGTGTTTGTGTGTATTTGTGTTAAGAGCGCTCTTGTGCATTTACAAACGAAAACATCTTTGGGGTTTGGATTTACAGATGGTCTCTTGATCAATGATACTTTCTGACTCCAGTTTTACTGTGACAACAGCCAAAGTTGTTGAGTTTTCACTAGCACAGTTCTCTCTCCCACACACAAATACTTTATAATAATAATAAAGCCAAATCAGGAAGTCCAGAACTCACCGGGTCTCCGCAGTCTGTGCGTCCGTGTCCACCGGTCTATATGAGAAGGAACCCTCTGGGTCAGTCCCAGACAGAGACACGCTCTCCTCCGTCTCGCTCTCCGTCCCCGTTGGCGTCCCGCTCTGGGCGATGTCACAGTGTCCCTGGTCCCCCTCTGCGCCACATGTCATTCCTGTGAGGTCTGCCGTCTCCTTCTCCTTATCCTCTTCCTTCGCTTGTTCCTCGGGCTGAGTGGCGTCTCTGGGTTCAGCCCTGAACTGGAACAGGCTGCCTAGCCTTCTGAGGAAGGAGGTCTCTACTGGCAGAGGAGTGGGCGGGGAGACAGGCTCTACTGGTAGAGGAGTGGGCGGGGAGACAGGCTCTACTGGCAGAGGAGTGGGTGGGGAGACAGGCTCTAATGGCAGAAGAGTGGGTGGGGAGACAGGCTCCTGGGGTGAGTCGGCAGGGGGCTGGATGGGGAGCTGGTCCTGGGGTGAGTCGGCAGGGGGCTGGATGGGGAGCCGGTCCTGGGGTGAGTCGGCAGGGGGCTGGATGGGGAGCTGGTCCTGGGAGGAAGCCCCGGCATCGTGAGGCTCACTCCTCTCCCCTCCTCCCTCTGCTACTCCCTCCTCCGCTCCTTCCCTCCTATCCGGCTTCTCTCCGTAGAGCTCTTCCTCGGTGCTCCGGAACGCCTAGAAGTGGCAAGATAGAAGTGCACCGGAGGACAGAGGGGGACAGAGAAAGAAAAGAAAAACACAGATTAACTTTGTCAGCGGTGAGGTTGCTGTCGTTGTAGCAGCTGTAACCTGGCAGGGAGAGGAGGAAGGACTCAGCAGAACAGTCTCTTTATCCCCCTCTCTCTCTCTCTCTCTCTCTCTCTCTCTCTCTCTCTCTCTCTCTCTCTCTCTCTCTCTTGTTCTCTCTCTTGTTCTCTCTCTTGTTCTCTCTCTCTCTCTCGTTCTCTCTCTCTTCACGCCAGGCTGTCCTTACCGGCAGAATCAGTCGGCAACAGCTCTCTCTCTCTGATGCAAATGTATCTCTAAAACCCTCCGCACAGCTCCCCTCCCCCGTAACCCAGCCCACAATGCAGTTAACCCTCGCTGTGCCACAGGGTGTTAAAGTAGCTTGTGTGTGTGTGTGTTTGGTGGGGGTCTTAGTTCAGAGAGCTGACACTTTGCAGCATGTTCTCTACATCCGTCCTGTCAGTGAGCCTTCTTCAAGGCATGAGTGGTGCACAGGGGAGAGGGAGGGACCAGCGAGGCACGTTTCTGGACCGACTGGGCGTCACAGATGCTGGCCTGGGTGCCAACACTTGAACATGGATTTTTTTTCAAGTGTGTTAAATATTTGATTACAGAAAACCAATTTCTTATAGGATTTACAGATTATTAAATCACTGTTTAGTTTATGCTTTTTAAAAAAACCTGTTTTGAACTGTGTCTTGAAGCTGTAGCCTTGACACAACACAAGAAACACTTTATTCATTGATTTTCAGAAACACCTCAAATATCCTGTAAATGTCAATGGGAACACCCCAACTATTGGACTCATAGCGGCTTTGGGCGGTAGCACAGACTCATGCTGTGGAACTGTAGTATGATTGTTTGGCACCGATGCAGGAGCACTTCCTGTCTGGATAGCAGAGATGAAGACAGGAAGCAGTGAGATGTCAACCATGACACCATGACACCATGACACGTGGGAGGAGGGGCCCCGAGGGGTGGAATTAATATCACCAATCAGACAGCTGTTTCTCAAAGTCCAGACACACCAGACACAAAGCCAGAGCAATGGAGGCTGCAGGGATCATTTAGTGACTGGTCACACAACCAATCCCCTGGGAATACTTCATCCAATGAGATCACTTTAGTGTCTCCGATAAGAAATGATCTATGGATCCCACACCTGCGTCCCAGGGTGTTTGTCTGAATGGTAGTTCTCAATGGACCTGCTGTTGTACAAGTGATTCTATTTGTTCCTAAATAAAGGATGATCATTTAGATGGACAATTGTTTTTTGTTGTTGCTGGAATTAGATTAGGAACATATTCTTGTCTGTCTTTTAGGCATAATCAAATCAGAATCAAATCGTTTCAATGTAAAGAAAATACATATTTAAGAAATCAGACATGTACATAAAATATGTTATGAAAAGGTGCAAAATGCTTGTTTATTGAACAAGATTATATCTGCATTGTCAGCCAAGACAATTTGCTATAATTGAAAAAAAAATTCTGGCTGCAGCCAGACACTGTTTACAAAATGACAGCCGTGTTAGTGAGTAAGCAGACTTAGAGATGGTGTAAGCAATGTTGTTTTTTTCATATTTGCTGAAATAAACTTCACATCTTGATAGCAACCAATACATCCACTACAAATACAAATACAATGTTTGACGGTAATATTAAATCAATTATGGCGTCACAGGACTGTAATAAACATGACAAATCATTAAGACCGTTCCGAGACTAATGATTGGACGGGCTACCTATCTGTCTACCTACCTACTTGCGCGCACTCTGCCCCAGCACTTGACTGATAACTTACTGTACCTAGCTAACGTTACCGCAGCCAACTGTTGATAGCTCACCAGCAATAGGTTAAAACTCTTATAGAATTTCCCAATACTAACGTGCTAGCTTGAAAGTAGTGAGTACTAACGTTAGCCATCTTTATGTTCATTATGATAGTGTTGTGTGTGTTCTTACATTTGAAACGCGACATGGGGGGGAAATGAAGCTGCTCTCTCAAAAGCTCTCTCTCTCGTGGACTAACTAGACTAGTCTCCCAGCAGTTCTGTAGTCATGTGTTTTGTGGGAGTGGCTTTGAAGGGAAGGGGTGGGATGTTATGGTCTGAATCGTTTGGCATTGTTTGGTACTTATACAGCATGGACTATTGCAGGCAGTATGCATAAAATTCACCATGTTTGGGGCATACTACTTCATCTTAGAATTACATTTAAATGTTATACTAAACCAAAACAATGACATACAAATACTGGGTAGAGAAAGTACATCAAAAAATCCAGAATCAGAAATACAGAACTGCCTGTATTTATTCAGGCACAAGCAACAATAACAACTCAACTACAGAGCAACAATAACATCTCAACTACAGAGCAACAATAACATCTCAACTACAGAGCAACAATAACATCTCAACTACAGAGCAACAATAACATCTTAACTACAGAGCAACAATAACATCTCAACTACAGAGCAACAATAACATCTCAACTACAGAGCAACAATAACATCTCAACTACAGAGCAACAATAACACCTCAACTACAGAGCAACAATAACATCTCAACTACAGAGCAACAATAACACCTCAACTACAGAGCAACAATAACATCTCAACTACAGAGCAACAATAACATCTCAACTACAGAGCAACAATAACATCTCAACTACAGAGCAACAATAACACCTCAACTACAGAGCAACAATAACATCTCAACTACAGAGCAACAATAACACCTCAACTACAGAGCAACAATAACACCTCAACTACAGAGCAACAATAACATCTCAACTACAGAGCAACAATAACACCTCAACTACAGAGCAACAATAACATCTCAACTACAGAGCAACAATAACATCTCAACTACAGAGCAACAATAACACCTCAACTACAGAGCAACAATAACATCTCATATGCTGGTTTACATACTGCTAAATGCTACCAGATGTATATGTCATAATGGCACTTTGCCACACAGTATTAGACTTACGCACCAAATCTCTGACATACTTGTACTTGTAATTGTATGTACAAGTCTTGATACCCAGCACCGGTAACTTCAAAATAAACTAATCATTTTCAAAATAAAAGTGGAAACTCAACACTCCTTTATTATCTCTACACCATACCATGACTCAGCTGTGACTCACTATATTCAACAATAAAACATACTGAGCCCTTCACAGTGAACTGTTAATATGCGTCACACTTTCAGACGCAATGTAGGGTTCATCACAATTATGACAAGGACATTAAGGACAGACAGGACTTTCTAGAACCCTATCTCTGACTCTAGGAACAAAAAGCAGCATGTCTACCCAGAAGCTAATGTTCCAGACCCTTTTCCAGAATTCGCTGCCCAGAGCATTTCTCTACATTTCTCCCAATCTGAAACCAGTGCTTCCCCTACATTTACATCTGGCGAACACGGACACGGGCAAAAAGACTTCAAATAAGTAGTAAAAAAACACGTAAATAAGATCAATAACATAAGGCCATTTAGTTTGTTTAATAAAAGAGCAAGCTATAGATCTGTTTTATAGAAAAAGGTAACCTTATATTACTTATTTTGTGATCTGGAGCTATATTGAAAAAAGAATAAAATATAAAGAAATATATACAAATTTGAACAAAATTAACTTGACCTTCCAGGGGTGCGGGGGGTGTCGTTGGGGGGGTTCCCCTAATATAATGGTAGGGGAAACACTGGAAACATAATGTGTGTGTTCCGATATGCAAACCCTTTCTTTCCTCACTAGTAACTGTTTATGGATTTAGAAGGAAAGATCTAGTTAAAGAGTAACTCAATAAGATTTTTTCATTTTTCTTTTTAATCACTGTAGGTAATACTCTCACACAGCTAAACTCATTTTGATGTACAATTGCCTTTTTGAGATTTTCACGTCTCACAAAGAGGGGTTGTGTATGATAACTGGTCATGATCAAGTTTCACTTTTAGCGTTTGAGGAGGCCCCAAAAAGAATATTCATGAAGAATCTCCCACCTACAACTTTTCACCTGAAAGCTTTCTTTGAAAATATGAAGGGGTTGGCTACAGATGGAACTGGGGGTGTACAGTTAAGGCCTTAAGTTTTGGCAGAGACAAATGTTGTGTTTTGCAAGTTCAGTATTTGAGGAAAATGTTTTCACATGTTTCTATTGAATACTGGAAAACAATAATGCACATTGAATAGGTTTTAAAAGCTTTTTTTTGTGAAGATTATGTCACTGCCAATACTTTTGGCCACGACTGTAGCACTTGATATTTAAAGAAAACACTAGCTTGTGTGTATTGAAAACTGGAGAACAAGGACACACCTCAGAAAAGAAGGTACAAAACGGAGACCTAGTCAGCCTGATAAAAACATTCACGCCATAAGACAGACGCCCTCGTTTCCATCCTCTCTTCCTTCATCTCCCTCTCACTCTCTAATGTAGTCTCTCTCTCCCTTGCTACTTCTAACTCTCTCCCTCGCTCTCACCGCTTAGAGTACCAGCCGCAAGTCAGAGGAGGGGGAAAGAACTGGGTGTTTTGATGAACCCATTCTCTGCTTGTTTGGCCTTCTGACAAAGCCAACAAACTGAGGGGGAAAACAGCCTCCTTTCAATGTTGCTGTTGACCTACTTTATTTTTCCAAGAACAGTCTTTCTACCAGCAGAAAAGGGTCACAAGCCCAAAAAATACACAAAATCACACCACGCTAAGAAATGCACACAGAATCATGCAAAATGAGCAGAGTATGCCTAACTTTAGCTTTTGATTTGCCACTCAGAGACAGAGTTTCATAATTTCTTGTTATCATGTGTCACAATTTATTTAAGGTTCCAGAAACTATTAATGTTTCCAGTCTTCACAGTAAATGCCTGCTGTTTCCACTGTAAATAAGCACAGTGTGACACGAGAAAATATGACAAAATCAGCGTATGACAAAGTGGTCCACTTCCACAGCCACACGTTGCGGATGAGTGACATGATGGACGGCCGTGTGAAAGAGTTGGAGGATTTTAGGGGAATGGGAATGAGATAGTACTCAAGGCAATGTCAGTTCTGGATGTTGTTCTACATGCAGTTGTGACTGTAGCATTCCCAAACTCTGGAGAGTCTTTAAGTGCTCCTAATATAGCTCCTCCTGGTTATGAGAGTGCAGTACACCCACCCTCCCACACGTGCACACACACACACATATACACATGCTTCTCAACTAGTCACATGAGATGTTGGCGTGAGCTTGGTGCAAATGGACTATCTTGTAGTCACACACAACACTATTGGAAGGTCATAATAAAATAAGAAAGGGCACCGCACTCATTTGCAACTTTCTCCCAGGTCAATGCCTTGCTTGTGGTTAATATCCCCCATCAAAGAGGGAGCTGGCCTGATTTAGCAGGGACGACATTTGATCTCTTATACAGTATAACCACATCTCTCTCTGCTGAGTATATAGAGTAGAGCAAGAGCTCATTCTGTGACAGAGCTACCAATCTGATTGATGGCGTTGAGGGCACCAAACCTACCAGAGCACCGACAGCCAGTTCTCCTACAAGCAAATTTAGGAGCTGAAAGATAACACTGTATTCAACATACCCAGATTCATAGCAAAGATTTACTTCGTAAGTCTGCTCAAGGGAGGGCATTGATTTCAATAGTAGAAAAGGGGCGGGAGGGAGGGTTGTGAAAGCTGTTATTGACAACTCCACATAACTGATGGTATCCAAACTGATCATACTATTTGGAATACTTTGTGTACATACTATTGACAGAGCTTGTGTGAAATGGTGAAAAGTGAAGTTCTGCATGCAAAACCACACTTGGCAGTATCCTGGTCAAATTCCATGTAAAGCTTCTGGAACCACATGTGCACGCTCACTTTTTCTCATACTGTACACGCACACACACACACACTCACCAGCTTACAAAAAGGGGCACACACACAAAAACACACACTGCCTCAGGGTATGAGAGCTTCAAGAGAGCCCTAGGGCCACATCTTATGCAACCCTCATACAAATTTCAGCAGATGCCACGTGCATTTCCCTGTTGTCCTCGACACCCCGCTCCAGTAACGCTGATGTTACAGCTTCCGTCTGTTTACATTCTCTCCTCATACAGCACAGACGCTACATCTAGGACACTAGGACAGATATACTGACCACTTCTGCGTGGTTTAGTGGTTTGGCCTCTATGTGTTATTGTGCAGTGAAGTAGGGTGCTACTGTACGGTATGTTTTGTACCTTGGATAGGTGCTCCTGTAGCAGGGATGGGTCCCCATCACTTGGCCCACTGCTTAGGTTGCAGGCTCCGTTCTCCTGGCCATTGGGACTGGATAAAAAACAAAACAATAAATCATAGGCTACACCATAAAATGCAATCCTCTCGGCAGTACTATCTAAAATAACTGAGTAATTGCCATTCTTGTCGTTTTTGGATCCTGCACAACCCCACATTATGCAGCTTGTTTTTTTTTGCATAGGACTTCCACAGTAAACTGTGATAGTGTGTCTAGAGCTTTAACAGCTGGACATAACTCCTTGCAGAACCACAATACCTGACTAAACCTGTTTAGGATGTATCGTGTTTGCACAAGTCTCTGGGGGCTGCAGCTCTCAAAAGGTGGTACCAGAGGCAGGTGTAGCAATCAGAGACAGTGCTGGCCCTCCTACTGTACGTGAATGGTACTGTGCTTGTAAAATGAATTTCAGAGCCACAGTTGTGTGATATTTCAATTTGAGACATTCTCTGTGCCTTGGGCTTGCAATACAAATTTACTTAAAATACTCTTTTATCTAGCCTGTATAACAGCCAGTGGAAGCTGTGTTTTGCATGGGCCCATTGTGACTGTGGAGGGGGTTACAACAACACAATTGTTTCTTTAGGGTGACAGATGGTCAGAATGTGTGCCAGTTGACGCAGTAGCCGCTGCTTGATTGTTATTTGTTAATAATCAGGATGCTGTTTACTTTAGCTTGAATTATTATTTTGGGAATGAAGATAATAAACATAGTTAATACTGAATACATACGTCTTCAATATCATTCAGATGTAGGAAGTAGCACAATGTACATTAACTGCTAAGGCTACTTGCTCATGCCTTATGCCGATCTATCGTCCTCTAATTAACATCGAAAGCTGTTTAATACATTGTCGCAAAAAGCTGTAGCCTCCCGTGAGAAAATAAGTAAAACGTTATGATTTTTAATGAGTTTCTAACCTGATATCCTCCTCGTCTGTTTTCTCGTGATCCTGAGATTTACTTCTCAGAAACAGTCTGGAAAAGTTTCGGGCTATATCCTCCTGCCATGAAGTTTGTCTCCTCATGTTTGACATAACGACACAAAAACGAGGCGCATTAGGACAGGGAATTGAACATATTCCATATAAACCTATTCAATGTAAATACATAATAGGAAATTGTTAAATTCAGTCCTGTATCGTATAGTTATTGGCATAATTCTGTCCGGCAGCCCTGACGACAGAGGCTCAGACGGCTGAAGAGGCACTGGGAAATAGGGGAGGAGCTATAGCCATATTCAAGTAGCCTAATCATTTTCGTCATAGAAGTAGGAATGGCATTAAACATACTCGTGCACAGTGCCCGTGATGCAGTTGGTGCTGAAGATGTCAGTGAAATACATAAACACAGATTACTTGAACTATAGACAGTGCACCGTCCCCGTGATCAAATTGGTGGCAGACACATAAACACACACACAGATGCCTGGAATTATATAGATTGTGCAGTGCCCATGGTGCAGCTGGTGATGACAGTTCTTCTCAGGGGCTTTGGTACCTATATTTCTCAGATCACAATTAAAATGCTCTGTCATCTCTGATGTAGGCCTACTTCTTATCTATTCTTGTCACTTAACTAGAGCATTGGCAATTTGTTTAATATAATAAGAAATGTTTTTATGATGACCATGTCTAGTACATTCATGCAAATTAAAATGTAGCCTTAATTTCCTCTCGAGAGGATTCAGAACGCAGCGGCCCGCCTGGTCTTCAACCTACCCAGACGCTCCCATGTTACCTCGCTCCTCATCTCCCTTCACTGGCTGCCCGTCACGGCCCGTATCAGATTCAAGACCCTGGTACTGACCTTCCGAGCGGTGAATGGAACTGCACCTGACTACATCAAGTCTCTCCTCCAGCCCTACACCCCCACCCGCCACCTTCGGTCTTCCTCTGACAACCGTATGGTGGTCCCACCGCTCAAGACCCGCCCGGTCCCAACACAAGCTCTTCCCCTGTCTGGCCCCCCAGTGGTGGAATCAACTCCCCACCTCCATCAGAGACACTGACTGTCTCCCCCACCTTCAAGAAAAGGCTAAAGACACACTTGTTCCGGGAATACAACGGTAGGAAAGATCTGCTGGACATGATGTTAGTTTCTTCCAGGATCACAAGGACCCTTACTTAGAGACCTGCTGCTCTTGTTGGTTAGCTGTAACTGATTTAAAATTATTGTACTCGCTGTGAGGTAGTTTACTGTTGCTTGCTCTTCCACAGGTACACTCTTGCACTTTTGAGGTTCATGTTGTTTAATTGTAACTTGTTTAACTTCATGCTCTTATGATTCTTCCCTTTGGCACTTATTTTTGGTTGTTTCACAATGTATGCTTCATGTTTGACTACTTGCAATGTTGGGGATATCTCGTTGTTATGATCAGTGACCTATGCACTTTTGTAAAGCTCTCTCTTGGAAGTCGCTTTGGATAAAAGCGTCTGCTAAATGAATAAATGTAAATGTAAATTTGTCTGCTGTTTCCTGCGTTATCAATTGCTTATGTTATGTTGATCAAAATGTATTATATTACCATCACAAACGTGTGATGAACTAGACATTTAGTTAATAACAGAAGTCATTACATGCACAATGGTTTAGCCAGTTGATTGTAGGCCTAATTCACCTTACTGCACTTAGAATACAGTTCTTTCTAAGAGGTGTTTTCTATGTTTACATAAACGTTGTATTTTCTCCTTTGTGCTATTTAATGCTGTAAAATAGTATGTATTTTCCTATATTGCATTTGCATAAATAAGACATGACAACTTGACGAGGAGACTAAATTCACACAAACATTGTTCCTGTCGTATGCCTCTACGATTATAACGTGGTAGCATATTTGACATCAGTAAACATCAGTGACAAATCCAATGTCACTGCACTCCGTTGGATAATAAAAAGGACACCTGCAAAATATGAATTTTGCAGAGTGACCGGTTCTTGAGATGATCATGGGAAACTAAACCCATTCTAATTTGTACACACACACAGATACACAGAGATTCCTGACATTTTTGAAGAGATGGATCCAAGACCATGATCATGATAATTGTGTAGTTTTTTTAATCTATAGCTTCACCTGTTTGTATTTTATAATGTATAAAAGGCATTCAATCAAATGGGAAAATATCCTGTCATAAATGGACCGACCATTCCAAACCAGAACCTCGAACCCGTTTTAGTCCTAAAATAATATTATAAAAATTGGGCTTCCTTCTGACGGGAGAAAAAACTGGAGTGGAAAGGGGAATCCACCTCTCATTATTTATGGTAAGGTCAGGTTGGAGGTCAATGTGGGGAGAATACTGATACATTGGCGGCTATCTTCATCCCAACCAGCAGGGGCGTAGGATACGGTGGGGACGGTGGGGACGTGCACCTATCAGTTTTCGTCATGAGTCATTTTGCACCCACCACTTTTTTTGAAAGAATCCCCGTGTGGGACTCGCACATGATTGGATGATGTCGTGATGATGTCACTGATGGGCTGCAGGTGCAGCTGACGACGTGCCTATTCACTTCTCCTGGCCACCTGACTTGAACATTTTGTTCGTAGTCGCACCACGTTAATGGATAAACTTCTGGATAAACTTCTGGTAATCATACATTTTAATCCTTGAGCTGCGAAAATCTACTCTTGTAAATTTCCCGGTTATCCAAATTCATATATTTATTAAAATAGGGAAGCTATTTTTAAGCATGCTACTAGCCATAGCCAACACTGTGTGCCGCTAGCAACAGTTAGCTAGCTAGCTGTTGCTTTCTTAACGTGTTAACGTGTCAAGAATGACTGATTAGGTTATTCATATAGCCGATCCAATCATAAGATACCGGCACACTTACTAAAGGCCTGCATGGCTGCTTGGCTTTAAAAAAAGCTCTGATGTCCAGTCCACTACTTCTTTTGGACATGATGTATTTCCAGAGAATGTCTAATATGAGAGATTCGTAGACGGGCTCTGGTATTTCTCAATCGTTAGACAATCGCGCTCCTTTTTTTAAAATAATCTAAGTGTAGATGTCCCCTCTGCGGCACCGTAGTTTATTTTATTTTTTTAATGTGCGGACCGCTTGGTATGGACAGGAAATAAGGCATCGTATGATCATATCACCTACTCTTTACTTTTATCTGATGCAATGAGCCGAGGTATCATAGACGAGCAAGACATTGATTTTAGCCTGCATAGGCTACAGGATACAGCACCATACCAGGCTGCTAGTGCCATGGACTATATCAAAGTGATAACCTGTAGAAGAACAAATGGATGTTGTACACAGCATGGATATGCAGACCACCTGACACAAAGGTAGGACGCGATATGTTTATTACATTTTTGCTGGTGGTGTTGTGGCTAGGTTTGTCTTGTGCATTTTGCACACAAGTGATGGACTGTTTTAACTCTTCTCGACTCTTGTTGTAATTAATGTTAGCCTTAGCCACCAACTTAGTTATGGTTTGTGATCGTACAGCAAGCATTGGTATTGGAGATGATCGTGGAGTAACGTTAGTCAGTATCTTGTTTAGTTATTGTTTAGTTGTTATTGTTTAGTTACCGGCGGCGGCGGCTGCGACTGCCGCCGGTACCTGGCTGGTGGGCCGGTCTCGGCTCAAAATGCCCGAGCCGATTTTTTGTCCGCCGAACGTGCCGGCAAATGCCCGGTATGCCCGATGGCCAGTCCAGCGGTGGATGCATATTGTTGTGAATTGAGAGCAGTCAGCTGATGGTGTGATATGTTCGTCTGTGCGAGTCGTGCCACACATATTTTTGCTTTTTCAATCTTGGCGAAATGTGTCGTGCAGAAGTTGTGTTGTGTGCTCATCTGAGTCTGATCGTGTCATCACATTGTCACATGAAGCAGAAGATAGTGGGTCAAATGTCTAATGCTTTTTGAAAACTTAGGCTTGCCTTTCTTCTTCATAAAACGTGTCGGACATCATCACATTTTTGTATACATTTTTATTAATTAACATGACCTGCGCGAAAGGGGGGGAAAAAATGAATGCGCGTCATTGTACCCAGCACTTCTGAAATGCACTTCCGAATGCGTCTTTGTACCCAGCACATTTCAAACCAAACCTACGCCCATGCCAACCAGTCTACGGAAACAATTAAATCTATGATGTCACAGCTCACATTAACCTTACCCTAGCCCAGTCTGAGGTCCCTTGGACTCAGTTCCTTGCTTTCTTCAAGGACCTGTCTGTATTTGGATGCAGTTGTCCTTCCCTCAATTCTGACCAGTCTCCCTGTCCCTGCCGCTGAGAAGCACCACCATAGCAAGATGCTGCCACACCATGCTTCACCGTAGGAGTGGTGTTAACCAGGTGATGAGCAGTGCCTGGTGTTCTCCAGACATAGCACTCGGAGTTCTACCCAAATAGTCTAGTTAGTTAATCAGGCCAGATCATTTTCCCCATGCTCTAAGAGAGTGGCTACACCATACGCGGAAACGAAATGTAGGCTACGCGCCGACAATTTCCGCGAGGAAATTTAGAAATAGACTGGTTTCTATTTTTATTATTTTCCGCGAGGTTTCCGTGGCCCTTTTTACATAGTCTGGTAATAAATCGACGAATCTTTAACGCGTCCAGTGTAGCAGGCTAAATAAAAGATCCGCTCCGTGAAAGTTCTATTTTCCGCGCGTGAACATTTCCGCGCTTGGTGTAGCCGTAGCGCAAGAGGTTCTTTCTTGGTTCGAAATCTAGACCAGGTTCAAACTGGGGCCGGTTGCGAACCACGTACAAACCACTTTTCCGGTTCTCAGTCTGTCGAAAGAAAAATAACTGGTTCGCGATTAAGCACCGGCTCCGAACCGGCACCCAAAATGCATTGGTGGAAAAGGGTAGAGAGTCAGCTAAATACCGTTTGGCAAACTCCAAGTGGGTGGTCACATTCCTTTAACTCTAGAGTGGCTTCAGTCTTGCCACTCTCTACCATGAAGGCCTGATTGATGGAGTGCCTGGGAGATGGTCGTATTTTCCAGCAGGTTCCCCCATCTCAGCAGAAGACTTCCAAAGCTCTCTTAGAGTTAACCTTGGTCACTTCCCTGACTCTTGGCCCTTCTTGCCCAGTTAATCGGTTCGGCCAGGCAGCCACTAGGAAGAGTCCTGGTGGTTTTAAACTTCTTCCATTTCACAATGAAATGGCATGGGAACACTCAAAGCTTTATAAATGGTTTTATACCCTTTCCCTGACCTATGGCTTGCCACAATTTTCATGTGGAGGTCTACAGACAGTTTATTGGATTCATGGCTTGGTTCTTGTCCTGCCATGCAATTTGAATTGTGTCACCTTATACACACAGGTGTGTTCCTTCGTCCAATCCATTCATTTGGTCACTGGTGGGGTCCAATCACGTTTCAGACACATGTCAAGGATAGGATTAGTTAAACAAAAAGCCTGATGACAAATTTCTCATGATTTTGCAAAAATGCCTAAAAACTAGGGCATGAGGTACGGGAGTGTAAATTATTTGGGAACTATTAACAAGTAAATCTACACAACAAATCTACGAGTGACAGAACCGCCTGTGGCTTGCTTGCAGCTTTGGGAGGGGGTCTGTGTTTTTTAGGGTCGGCGTGTTACGTCCCCAGTACTCCTGTGTTTCTGTGTCCGTATGTTTGTTTGTACTTGGTTTGTGTGGGGGGGGGTCTCTCTTTAGGTTTGGGCAAGGTGACTTCTGATTCGTCGCATCCTTTGATCAGGACTCTGCTCCGCCCCCCCCTCGTCAGTGGCTGCAGCTGTGACGTGCCCTATATAAACCCCAGTGATTGACCAGCTAAGGAGGGTGGCTGACTATGTTGGTTTGTGTGCCGCTGTTTGACATTTGTGGTCGATTCTGTATATATTTTTACATCATCAGTGTATTATCATTTGGGTTAACACCTTTCTGTTTTGTTCCCAGGGGGAAAGCTAAGTGCTTTAGGCAAGAGGCCCTGGGGCTTACACTACCCGCAGGATCACCTATTGTCTATACACACTAGGTAAGACCTGGGCCGACCAACCCCTGTATTTTTGGGCAGAGCGCCAGACCTACGGTGCTCGTTAAGGAAGAAACTGTGAGAAGGTAGGGATAGGAACTATTATTTAGCTTTGTTTTGGTGGTGCCCAGCCCCTTTTCCCCTGACCGTTTGGTTAACAGTGAATAAATACTGTTATACTGTTACTTGGCCTTCTTCTCTTGTGTTCTACACCACGACTCCATACTCCATTCGCCTAGCCCTGGGGTTCTTGTGTGCAGTAGGGTGTTGCGTTCCCTCTTTTGGGAGGAGTGCATAACAGCACACTATCAACCATTTCACAAAACGTAATTTTACACAATGCATGATTCACTTGTCAGTCTTGTCAGAGGTTGGCTCAGTCAGTATTCCCATTTTGAAGGCTTACACCACAACAGCATCAAACCACTCAAAGGTTTGGTTTTGACTGGTAACATGATTTTTAGAGAACAGCTCCCTCTACTGTTAAATAAATCTATTTCATCTCTCTTGTCTTCTATCAGTGTAAAAAGGAGCCTTGTCATCTGTTTAAACTGTAAAGATTTTGAAATACAGTGTTTTTAATAGATTTCTGAAAAGTTTACATATTGTGCTAAGAGATATTTTTCAGTTTCTACATTATTATATATGTATTTTACTAAGGCATCAAAATGAATGTTCCCTTAGCTAATAGACATGTTCTTGTAGTGCAAAAAAAACAAGCCTCAGGCGTCTGTGTTAACACAGACCTTATTTTTTGTGTTTTTTCTGAACATTACTTCTTGGTAAGGACATACAATTACATAAAGTTGTCACTTGTGTACAAGAAGATCCAAATAAGAATTGTTTACATAGTTGCACATATTTCTTAAAGACTGGAAATACCAAGGTCAGTACTATGTGAAAAACATTTCCAAATGTGGACCCATAACATTTACCAAAGCAGTCTTGTGCACATTACACGCCAAACCATTTAAGACAAGGATGTCCTTCTCTTTTAAGGCCTACTATATATCATGCTATATAACAGAAAACAAAACATTTTTGTCAATGTTTCAATTAAGTTTATTTATATGAAGGAGTAAGGGGTGTAACGATATATTGTGGTACAATATATCGGGTTGCAAAAATGTTGCAATATGTATCGTAGAGTTGATTTTTTATCCTATTGGTTGAGCTACCAACATGCAACCTACTCTGCACCTGAGTCACGTGTGCATTCACTGCATTCATAGAAATAGCTTGAGCTGAGATAACTAAGTTGCATGTACGACAAAGAAAGTTAATGAAAATAGTTAATGTCTTGGAAATAAATCTGTTATTTGAATTTCAGTAAAAATATACATCTTTTGTTCAAAATTATCGTGATACCAGTGAATCGTGAATCCAGTATCGTGATATGTATCGAATTGTGAGCTAAGTGTAATGTTACACCCCTAGAAGGAGCTGTTAAGACATACTGTACCTATCTAGGGGTTCTTTTCCACCAGAACTGACCAACCACTGGCAATGTTCAGGCAGGGAAATTATGTTAACAAAAGTGGGGATACAAGTAGGCTGTTGACACACACATTAATATGCTAGCCACAAAAAGAACATTACTTTTCTATGAGATATTAAGACAAATATCTTGATATTTGATAGAAAACTGTATATGAAAGTGTACTCAAAGAGGAAACCAAGTGACGGACGTAATTATTTGAGTATCGCTTGAGTTGTCTGTTGGTTTATTGTGTCCGGTCCATGAGGTCTGTGAATCGAAGTGATTCATTGAATGGCTTCAGTAATCGTTCAGTAATCATACTTACAGTAATAAGTGAATGTTTGATGTTGTTTAGCAAAGTGTCTGTTCAAGTTCAATACAGTTTAGTGAAAAGTGTTGAGTATTTGCAAAGCTCCCTATGTGATCACGCTTGGCGCGCATGATGATCACGTGATCAGCTCGGAGGAAAGGCACAGAACGCCTGTAGGTTTATGTGAATCTAATACAAATGTGTTCATGAGAGAAAGAAAGAGTTGAATTGTTGTGATGATGATCTTACAATGTGAACATAACAAGAACAACTGTTCAGTTTCTGCATCTTATATGCAGGTTATGGATAAATGAGGGTTTATTGAACATTGAAATGTGATTGTAAAAATAGAGAAGGTGAAAATACTGAACTGAAGAAATGTGAACAAATATTTTGTTTAAATTGAAGAAAGTTAACTGTGTCATAACTGAGGTTAATTGGTTGTTTAAAATAAAGACATGTATGCAAGAGCTGTGAAGAGTACAAACACGGCTCCCTGTTCTCTTCAGTCATTCTCTCCTTTATTCACAGGTAACAGTAATCTGCCAGTCAAGCCTCCTGAGCCGAGGTCTGCAACATAGAGAAGTAGGATAGTTGAAGCACATTTACAACAGCACAATATTACATGCAGTTTACCCTCCATAACTGATTAACCACTCAACAGCAGTGGGGATAGCCTTGGGATGTTTCTTGAGTAAATAAAATATAATAAAATATTTTTCCAGTTATTTAAATTGGTAAAAATGCTTAACAATAATGCAATCTAACCAAAATAAATCAAAGTTTCATGATACACATACGCTACTATGGAAGCAAATCCTGACCAAAATTCAAATGAAAATGCATTTGCCGAAATGCTTTTTCATTTTAAGAATGTGGCTGCATTATTTGACCCATAAATGAAATTAGGATGCAATCATCCTATTTGCATTTGCATTGTCTTCTTCAACACTGCCCAATCTTTCACTTAATTCAAATGAAAAAGCAATAGGCATTTGACATGTAATTTACCAAAATTCAATTTGAAATGTCAAATTTGAACATTCAAATGCATTTGCCGAAATGCTTTTTCATTTTAAGAATGTGGCTGCATTATTTGACCCATAAATGAAATTAGGATGCAATCATCCTATTTGCATTTGCATTGTCTTCTTCAATCAACACTGCACATTTTATACCATAATCAAAATCTGCTGCGCCGCTCAGAATGCTTTTGCGTTCTCGTGTTCTACCTGCAAAGAGCTGCCCATAATTCGACAACGAAAAAGTATTCTGAGAGTGACGTCAGTAGCTGCTCTTTTTCAGCTCCCTGCTGACCGAGCTACCCATCTTGTTGGGTAGGGGGCGGTGTGCACATCATTACATACACATACACATTACATTGCAAATGTGCCGTGAAATTGACTGAATTGCCGGGTCTTTGACGCATGCTGTGCCTCCTCTCGGATTGCGCAATCCCACACAAACTGGGCTGAGCTGCAAATTTTTTTACACACATTTTTATTATATGTCCTCACATTTCATAGTCTTGGTCATGTATTTTACGTATTTGTAGGCTATAACATATTAGTCTTGCTGATCGTACATATTTGGGTGTGCCACGAAGTCGTGGCGCATCCTTTGTTATCGCACATATATATTATTATTTTTATTGTGAGAATGCTGTTAAGCATTCTCAATATTGTTTTCCTGTTTCTCTTTATACTTATTATTCCAACTTCTTAGTTCTTCCGTATCGTTTAACTAGTCCTGCATACTTTCACCGATTCCTACAATTTAGGAATCAAAGCGTTCAGCTCCTTCAGGAGATTTGTGCTATGACTTCTGGTATTTCTCACTTTTATACTTTTTAAATAATTAAGGTTTTTGTGCTAATTAATCTCCCATTAAAAGTAATGGTAAATCCTTTCAAATCATTTAAAAGCTTCCTCCTCTTTCAAACATAACTACTTCAGCATACTTTCAGCTAGAGACACCATTCAACCTTTAAAATGTTTACAAGACATTCAGCTATTCCCAAATGATTCAGCTTTTTCAAATAATAATAGCCAATTTTGAAGTATGACAGTTTTAAATACATAAAAAATGTTGCTCCTTCTTGAGTTTTCGAATAAGCAGCGAGCAGAGTGACACACTCTGCTTGCTGCTACTTTTCTTATATTCAACTAAATTGGCAAACGAATTCCTCTGACGTTCATATAGTTTAACTTACAGAAACAAGTTAGACCTTAAAATGTAGGAAAACGTGTCCTCTTTCAGACAATGTAACTACGTAAGAGCTCACATTTACAGATTTTCAGATAGGAGCCTTGAAGCGAGGGAAGCCTTTCAAATGATCTCACTAACTTCAATGGAGAGGTGGCGAAAATTCGTCAGGGAAATTCGAAAGTAGATGTCTTTTTAAACTGCCGGTAGAGTCGTATTTCTGACTGCACAGACAAATAAAGGACATATCTGGTTTCGGCAGTCTTGGGTCTCGGAAAATATCCATTTTTTTTAAATTGGAAGTATAGTTTTGCGTCTAGGTCAACTTGTTTGAGGTATGAATGCTAGGTAAATGGTCGTTTTTCTCTGTAATTAGCTTTCACACCTGCGCCGTCACCGTGGTAACCAAACAGACACGCACCATGAACGTGATTGAAACTGCCAAACGAGTTGTATTTCTGACCGCACAGACACATACAGGATATCTAGCTATAGTTTCGGCAGAGTCTTGGGCCTCGGAAAATATCTTTATTTTTTGGATTGGACATATAGGTTTGCGTCTAGGTTAACTCGTTTGAGGTGTGGGTCTAGCAACATTCCGGTTATTGTCTCTTCAAATTGAGCTAGCGCGATGGCTCTCCATAACTAAAAACGGTTGGACTTCCACAATCGACGAACTTGGCCAAACAAGGTATGTACATTGACCTTAAAGTGTACATAATCTAGCTAGATCGTTTTTATTTGAGCACATTTCCCAGAAACTGCACAAGTCGAGGCTCAAGACTGTCATACAGTAGCTGACCGTCACGAACAGCCAAACCGGGGCTGGGGTAGCTAGAGCTAGCTACTCTAGCTAACGCCAAGTGTTTGCTGCAGATGGCGTTAATCCAAGGAAAAAAACGCTTCGTAACTGGAACGTTTTTACTTTTAATTGACGATATTGAACACAGATGTTAAGTAACTTGTCTTTACTCTAAATATCTTCTCCGTTTTCAATTTGAAGCAGTGTCTAGCTTACTGTAGCAGGGTGTCCGCGGAGTCTTAAAAAGTCTTAAAAAGTCTTAAATTCATTTTTCTAAATTTAAGGCCTTAAAAAGTCTTAAATTCGTCAAAAATGTCATATGCTGGTCTTAAATAAATAACTCGGAGGTCTTAAATTTGTCGGGGCAGGACTATTTTTATTTTATTTTTTCTCGCGGGACTTTTCGGCAAGGAGATGTAGAGAGGCTACTTTCTTGCTAGCTGCATATATAAACGGATGTCTGCGCGCTTGCTAGCTAGTCTGCAACAATGGGTAAGTGCAAATTCAACGTCAATTGGCTGGACGACGTCCGTTTCCGAGGTTGGCTGGCGTCCGTTGCCAACCCAGAACAGGCCAGATGCATTTCGTGCAAAAATACATTCAAGATCGGCTCCATGGGGACTAAGGCTCTCGTCAGCCATATGCAGAGCCAAAAACACAAAACCTCTACCAGGAGCCACACACAGACCCCAGCCATTTCTACATTTTGCATCTCTGCCCCGGGGCCACCGCCGCAGACAATGGTCCGCGCTGCTAGCACTGACCTGAGGGTAGCATTTGGTGCGACACCAACACTGAAAGCGGAGGTGTTGTGGATTCTAAACACAGTGGTCAAGCACCAGTCCTACAACTCGAATGAGGGGATAGGAGATCTCTTCGGTTTGATGTTCCCTGACTCTCAAATCGCGAGCACCTTTACTGCTGGAAAGGACAAAACGGCGTATATAACTCGCTTCGGACTAGCGCCTTTCATCCGAAACGAGCTAATCTGCAGCGTCAACAAGGCTGATTTTGTTTTGATGTTTGATGAGACGTTGAACCACGCCACTAAAAGCAAGCAACTTGACGTGCACGTCCGATATTGGGTCGGAGATCAAGTGCATTCCCGGTACTTGGGCTCGCAATTCATGGGACACGCAACAGCCCGAGATTTACTGCACCACTTCAAAGTAAGAGTTTTAATACAGCGGGATCCCCCCACCATCGCGGGTTTAAGGTCTTAAATTTCATTCAAGGTGGTATTAAAAAGTCTTAAATTTGACTTCCTGAAACCTGCAGATACCCTGTGTAGGAAATCTCCCAATGCATCCTCTCTCTAGCTTTGCTTCGGCTAAAGTCAGATGGATGACAATGCATGCATTGTTCACGCCTAAGGTGTTAATACAGTATACAAATACCACTTTGAAACACTTGCAAGAAATGATCGGCTGGTTAGATGTAGCATGATCTTATTTAATACCCACAATACTGTAGTTCAGCTTTTTGCAGCATCAGATTTTAAATCTGAGTTCGAGTAGCTTTTTCAGTAGCACAACAAAGTCACGTAACGCTAATGTGACGAGATTCAATTTAAAAGAATAACAAACTCACCAGGGACAACGGCAACATCGGAAACCTTGCACCATGGATTATGATTTTTATGTCATCTTTAAATTCTGTGTGAACAGGACTGGGTGTAAAGGCACACATGATTAATTTCTCCTCCACCTTGAACGTGAAACCTAGATTCTAGGTTATAAATGTTGCCAAAGACCAACGGTTGCTACGTTACAAGTAACCAATCCGATTGGCCAACGCTCTTCACTGTTCCACTGTCCTTCCACAAGTACTTTCCAGTTTTGAAAAGAGTTCCAGCAACTACATTTCTACAAGTTTTTCCCTTTTCTCAACTTATTTAGCATCTTTAGGTGAGTTCATTTGACAAGGATTGAAAACAAATTCAAAATATGAACAGGATTCATCTCCCATCTCCTTCTTTAAACCTTCAACTTTTTTTCAGCCATTTAATCAATTCTGCCTTTTTTCCAGCAAGTTCAAGTAATTCCAGTGTTGTCCTTTTACCTTCAAATTCGTTCAACCCAGACTGCAGCAACTGGTTTTCTGCAAAATGTTCACATTTTCCTGCAGCTCATCTTTCTGAATTTTTGCCCTTATTGTTTAGCATTTTTCTTTTATTTTCTTCTGTTTTCTGTCTTAATCTTGCTCCAGGTCCTTTCAAAAATACCTTTCACAGCAGTACCTTCCAACTGCCAGTACTTTCTCTTTTCTGTACTTTTCTGCCTTCATCTTGCTGCAGGTCCTTTCTAACATACATTTCAGGCCTTTTAATCAGAATCAGAAGAATCAGAAAGGGTTTTATTGGCCATGAAAGTTTGCACAGTCAAGGAATTTGCTTTGGCAGGAAGGTGCATACAATAAACATATAGTATCCTTAAATTTAAATATGTGGACTGTCTATACTAACTATCTATACTATATAACTATACTATCTATACTAAAGTGGAATTATATTTAAAATAAAATATACAATAAAATATAAGTTGCCTAATTTACAATATAAAAATACAAAAAATACAAATATGACAAAAAATACAATGTACAAGATGCAGTAATGTAGTGCAGAATATTAGAGTCATTAAGTAAAGTCAATAGTCAGTGTGAACCCTTGGCCTTGTTGAAGAGGCCAACAGCAGAAGGGAAGAAACTGTTTTTGTGTCGAGAGGTGTTGGTCCTGATGGACCGCAGCCTTCTGCCGGAGGGGAGTGACTGAAACAGGGAGTGTCCAGGGTGGGAGGAGTCGGCCACAATCTTCCTCGCTCGCCTGAGGGTCCTCGAGGTGTGTAGGTCCTCGAGGGTAGGCAGATTGCAGCCAATCACCTTCTCTGCAGTGCGGATGATACGCTGCAGTCTGCTCTTGTCCTTGGCAGTGGCAGCAGCGTACCAGATGGTGATGGAGGAGGTGAGGATGGACTCAATGATGGCTGTGTAGAAGTGCACCATCATCGTCTTTGGCAGGTTGAATTTCTTCAGCTGCCGCAGGAAGTACATCCTCTGTTGTGCTTTCTTTGTGAGGGAGCTGATGTTCAGTTCCCACTTGAGGTCCTGGGAGAGGATAGTGCCCAGGAAGCGGAAGGACTCCACAGTGTTGACTGGGGAGTCACCCAGGGTGATGGGGGTGAGTGGGGCTGTATTCTTCCTGAAGTCCACAACCATCTCCACTGTCTTAAGAGCATTGAGCTCTAGGTTGTTCTGGCTGCACCAGGTCACCAGGTTGGCCGCTTCCCACCTATAATCAGACTCGTCTCCACCAGAGATGAGCCCTATAAGGGTGGTGTCGTCCGCAAACTTCAGGAGTTTGACGGATGGATGACTGGAGGTGCAACTGTTCGTGTACAGGGAGAAGAGCAGAGGAGAAAGGACGCAGCCCTGAGGAGATCCGGTGCTGATGGACCGGGAGTCAGAGACTTGTGTTCCCAGCTTAACGCACTGCTTCCTGTCAGACAGGAAGTCTGTGATCCACCAGCAGGTGGAATCAGGCACTCCAGCAAATAATTTTCTGCTAAATCTTATATTTCTTCAGAATGATTTCTCCTTTCAGGTGCTTCAGCTTATAACTTTCTACGAAATGTTCACAATTTTCAGCTTTTTTAGCACGGTCTGCTATCCCCATTCCTGTTTCGCAGGAACAGCCGTTTCTAGTCTCACAAATATATTTCTTCATTATTATTATTTTTGCCCCCCTATTCCTCGGTCAATATTTGGATTACATAGAAAACGTCGACGTCAAAAGTTTCGTCTTGGTCCCGATTGAGTTGCTATTACTTTTATTGACGTTCTGTTGCACAGTTTAGGAGGATACGACGTTTTCGTGGCAAAAAGTTGATTTTGTCGGCAAAGGGTAGAATACTCAGTTATACTTCACAGCGTCAGCACACGTTAGCAACGACGCATTAGATACAACGTGCATAGAGACAGTTGCAGCACAGCAAGGATGGTATCGTGCCGCCCCCCTAAGCATCCGTCAATATTTGGATTACTTAGAAAACGTCATGTCAAAAGTTGGTAGCTATTGAGTTGCTTGTCTTTTTATTTACCTGGCTAGCTTGCTAGCCACAGTCACTGACGCTACTAACGTCACGAAACACGCGTGACTACCTCTAGCAGAACATTAGTTTAGCAGCTTATTAACTTCTGGGAGATAGCTAGAGCTAGGCTAACTATAGCTTTAACGCTACTGCAAGGCAGCTGCAGAAACGCCACAAGCAAAGAGGCCAGGGTAATAACTATTTACTCATTTAACTTTGTGATATGAAACACAATTGTGAAGTGTAATTAACAATATAAGCTGATATTATTGAGGAACTACATCCACTTTCGGAAACGGTAGTCTACTATTTCACTGAAGCATTAGCATCATGACATTAGCCTATGTTGCCCGGGCAACACATACTACAGCGGTCTATGATGCATCTGTTTTCAATCGTTAAAATAAACATTACTCACAAATACATTTTCGTTGTACGATTTATTATGACATTAGATTACAAGTAAACGATTTGTTGGTGAAATAATCATTACCTGTGATTTCAAACCAGTACTGCAACGCTGTAGCCTACGCGAGACACTGTGTAGCTAACAAAAACATCCACAGCTGTTTACAGTAGGAAGTCAAACGGCGACAGAACATGTTCGGCACTCCCTTAAATCAAAAGTATTTCAATAGGTGAAACTGTCTGACTACTAACCCGAACTTCATTGACACAGCCTAAACTTGTCAATCTGTTCATGAAAGCAATATTTAATTTCAGCCTAAACCCTACAACGGAACGTTCAACCAACAATCGCCACCAAGACGAACACTGTAGTATACAATTTACCGGGGCAGCTTCTCCACAAAGGGCTATATCGCATTTTGCGTTGTTACTGACAATGATCGCTATTGAGCTTGTTATGCATGAGCGATTTTCCACTAAATAAATGTCAAGCTTATTTACGTTTTTGGGGGCATGTCATAAGTTAGCAGACATAGAGCTACTGTTTGAATCGCGATTCCATCAGAAATATTTCCAGTGATAACGTTGTTACAGTAGCTTCTTTCCAAGGGTGTTCTTAATGAATTATTATGCAATAGACTATGAGTAGGCTAAATGCTTGAAAATATGCAGGCACACCCTCACAATTTCCCCAGAAATTGTATGCTCTCTAGTATTAATTGTTGCTCAGCGGGTGAAAAATATGCTACACGCATGTGCTGCATCAGTGAATTTGTGATCGATACCTTGGTCTATTTAAGAAATCCGTGACGCTGCACTTATCCCAACTATGTACACCTGAATTGACATAGCTTTACCTTCTCATCCTGGCTCGGCAAACGTGCAACCGATTAGGCCGCGATGAGCTGATCACACTAAGTCAAGCGGCGCCTTTTCAGTTATCCTGGATATCTTTATTCTACTTTTGTGCAACAGCCCCCTGGTCACTGGATCTTAAGATGAAAAGTATACATCTTTGTGTTCAATTTTAACATACGAGAAATGACTGTGTTCTGTCTCCAGGGATGTGAAACATCCAGGGATGTGACCAAGTCAACAAATAATGCACGTTGGGAATTTGTTTAAAGTACTGAACTGTTCAATAGTCTTTCATTTAAAATACATTGTATACACTGTATATATTGTGAAGTTTTAATGTTGTTTAATATTGTTTCTTGCACTAATAGTTTCTTTTTTTCAGTGTCTTGTATCGGCTTGCATCTGTCACTGGCTCTTGGTCAGATTGTCGTTGTAAATGAGAATTGATTCTCAATTTACTTTCTCGTCATCTATCTGGTTAAATGAAGGTTGAAAAGTTTTATAATATAATTGCATTGAAGATCATGAACTCTATATGTAATTTTTTACTAACTTATTGATAGATCACAGCCATTATGTAAAATGTTGTTTACGACAAAATATTTGATGCCCTGTATGTTCTGAATGGAATAGAAACCAAAACATACTCCTGTATGTTCTAAATCTCCAGTGACTCAGGAACGTGAACTATTTTTGAGTTGTGGAAGGCCCCACCCTGTTGTTCATGATGTTAGACAAGTTAGATGACTTCTCTTAATGTCAACACAGTGTTTTGTAAATAGCTTCTGTTTGTGTCATGCGGCATGTGGACACATTGTTCAGAAAAGATTTAGGAACATGAAGTGTTCAGGGTGTTGTCCTGGCTCCCAAATCACAAAGATTTGATCAAATATGGTTTTAATAAACAGAAATAACAAATACATTGAATATAGTTCTATGATATTAGTATCCAAAACCACACCCCTTTGATGAGATGATTATGAAATGTTTTTAGATACCTACTGTAACTGAGCAGAATGTGAATAAACCAGTTTGGAACAGACTCAACAGACTGGATTAATAAACATACATTTCCTGGTGCCTATGACCCAATCACTTTAGTCTTGTTGTTTACTCAGCCATTAGAGCACCATAAGAACAGCAATCAACGTTGAAAGGGGAAAATGGCAGGGTCTGTACCCCCTTGCTTTAGTGGTGAGTCTTTATACTTTTTATAATGAAATGATCATGTTGTAGCTTTTTCATAAATACATTTGAGCGGAATTGAGCAAAGTTTGAAACAAATCTGAAATGAGGAAAGCAAGCTCAACCTTCCCATTGAACATGGACCTTTGAGACACTAAAATCATTATACATAAAGTCAGTAGTGGTTTTGGGCACGAGCATACCAGGCTCTCGTAAAATGTCTAGTATCGCTTGTGATTGTAATGTTATGGTAAATGTTTGTATCTGTGTTTCTTTGTTCTAATATTGTCTATGATACCGCAAATGGAAATAGTGTGATGCAAGAACAATTTCAGACTTGTCTGACGATAAATGTTCATCAATCAGCTGTACACTAAATGAAATAGCCTAATCGTGATCTAAATAAATGTTTGAAACATAGTAACAAACTATTATAGTACCATGCTCTTCCCACTTTCTTTTGAACTCTCTCTCTCACCCAGAGTTGAGAATGGTCCTCATTAGACCTGACAGATGTGGACTCACTGTGGCAAACACCATATTTGGAAGAGAGATCTTTGAGCCTGGAAAAATCACTCTGAAGTGTGAGAGTGAAGAAGGGGAAGTGAATGGAAGGAAGATCTGTTTGGTCAAAGCCCCTGTCTGTCTGAGAGGGTATTCTCTGTGTGACACACCTAACCTTGTGAAAGATGAACTTGTGCTCAGTGTAGCTCAGTGCCCACCCGGACCCCATGCTTTCATCATCCAGATCGAGGCTAACCTGCCATTCACCAACCTATGCAGAAGATCAGTAGAGAAGCACTTGGAGCTACTTGGAGAGAACGTGTGGAATCACACTTTAGTGCTTTTCACTAATTTGGACTGGCAGGACAACTACACAGTTGAGCAGCACATTGAGAGTGAAGGGGAGGCCCTCCAGTGGCTGTTAAAGAAATGTGCGAACAGGTATCATGGTTTTGACAGTGTTCAGAATAATGACCAGGTCGAAGAGTTGTTTAAGAAGGTGGATGAGATGGTTAAAAGAAACAGCGGCCACCATTTTGAAATTGACATTGCACTGCTTGGTGGCACTGAACAAAGAAGGAATGAAGTGGATGAGAAAGCAAAGGAAAGACATCTAAGACGACAAGATGAAAGAAAGCAGTCTAAAAGACAAGAAGGTTACTTTTTATGATTCATAATAATTTTTCAGGTTATACATTTTCACTCACATAGTAAGCTGATAGCATCATATCCTTGATTTCCATAACCTAACCTAACATATCTTTATTCTCTTTTTTCACACACCTTAACAGAACTCAGAATTATAATGTTAGGATGGGTCATAGCTGGAAAAAGTTTAACCGGAAACATCATCTTAAACACAGATGAGTTTGGAAAGGAGGGACACACAACGAAGAGTGTTAAATATTGCGGAGAGGTAGAGGATCATCGGATAACCATGGTCGACACACCAGGATGGTGGAAGTTCTTGGGATCAGAGTTCACATCAGACTCAGTGAAGGACGAGATCCTGAAAGGTGTGTCTATGTGCTCTCCATATCCCCATGCCTTCCTGCTGATGATCCCTGCAGATACGTCCTTTACAGAAGAACAGAAGACGGTTGTACAAGACAACATGAAGCTGCTAGGAGAGCAGGTTTGGAGCCACACCATAGTGGTCTTTACTAACTGCAAGTGGTTGGGTGACTATACCATTGAGCATCACATTGAGAGTGAGGGGGAAGCTCTACAGTGGCTGATCGAAAAATGCGGGAACAGGTATCACTTCTTTGGCAGAGCCGTGAAGGACATAAATGATGTCCCAGAGCTGGTGAGAACAATAGAAGAGATGGTGTCAGGGAACAGTCAATATGAGGCGGAGGTGGAGAACAGGGTATCCACAGTTGTCCAGAAGGAAGATGCACCACTTTTAAAGATGGTGGAAGTTCTCTACAGGGAATGGGACTGGAAAGCTTCAGAATGGTTTGTGATTGAGCAACAACTTCTCTTGGCATCAGGACTACCTATTTCACCTGGAAATAAGAGCATGAATGAGCCATTACAGTGTAAGTGGTTTACAAACTTTCAAAATACTCAGCGTAGAGCTCCTTTGTCACAAGGTTTGGTCCACTATATGGAAACATGCCCTGAAAGGTCAAAAGTTGTAAGAGTGCTTGTTATTCATGAAATCTAAAATCAGTAACAGTGTGTTATTGTGTTCTATGTAGTCTCAAGCCAAAAGAAACTTTCCAAAAGCGTCAAACAGGAGGAGAAAATAGAAACTTTGCTTGGCAAGTATTTTTGGATAGGAAAGGAGGGCTTATCAGAATTAATGGAGAAAACCTTAAAGACTTTTGACAAAGACCATCAGGAATCTTTGGGTGAGTAGTAATTGAAATTATTTTTCTACTTATGCTGTTTATTACGGTGGCTGACATTTGCAAACGCGCTGCAAATTAAGAAAACACATGCAAATAGACAAAACACGAGCAAATGAAGAAAACATCCTCATTAATTTGACAACTCATGCGCTGCATTCAGCAAACGCGCTGCAAATACACAAAACACAACCAAATACATAAACGCGCTGCAAATACACAAAACGCGTTGCAAAAACGAAAGCACGCAAACAAAAAAGGCTGCATCCAGTTTTCACAACGGAAGTTCTTCAGGCCTCTAGGGGGAGCGCTAAGTGGAACAGCTCGATTTTCTGCCCCACGGGGCGAGAGAGAGCGCATATGAGAAGTTTGAACCATATAGTTATTCTTAATTTCGCAGCGCGTTTGCACATGTCGGCCACCGTAGTTTCTCTTATCAATTACCATTCCCTCAATGCAGTGCCGGTCCTAGCACATTTGGTGCCCTAGGCAAGGTTTACCTACACTGCCCCCCCCTCCCCCCTTGGGGCTCAAACCCCTGGGCGAGCGAACATATGACGTGCCGCGGTGGGCGCCCTCTGCTGGTAGTTTGAAACTCAAGGAGAGCCGGAGGGTTCAAATGGATGCACTTGGGAAATTGCCGCTCCCCTCTTCATGCCACCCTAGGCAGCTGTAGGAATGACCGGCACTGCCTCCATGTATTGCCTCGAGGTTAACAAACCTAATATTTTATTATTTTAAAGGTGTTGATTCACTTAATTCTGGCATTACAGTACTCAAACCCCAATGGAAGGAACTAATTGAGAGGGAGTGGATTCGAAGAGAAAATAAATTGATGTATGATGTCATACACAAGCTTTCCATTCAATGGGGAAATTATGGTAAACGAGTTTATACTTTTGAGAATCCATATATGTATTTTTTTTATTGACTTGTTGATTTAACATACAGTACATAAGCCATGTAATTTATAGTCTGTTTCTTGTAAACAGATAACACCTCTAAACTTGATCTTCAAGGAAGGGCAAGAGTTCATCAGAAAGTCAGCTCATGGTTAAACAGTCGTGGATATCATTCTGGACCTGCAAGTGTGGAAACTCCAGAGAGCAGTGACAGAGAGCAGTTGCAATAAAGAAATATCTTCCTTAAAGTCCAGCAGAAATTTGAAATGTATTTTTAACCCTTTTAGATCACCTCCCTGGTCATATTGTACATACATTTAATATGCCCATAAATACTGAAATGTATTTGAATTATTATATAAAAATCCTTTCCTCCCGCTGTAAAACAAAATATGATGGGTGCCTAAGCAAGCCTGAGCAAAACAATTTCAACCAATCTTACAATATTCACCCATTATCTTAAACGTTCAGGGTCTAAGCTAATGCTAAATGTAATATGTTCATAGAAACTATGTAATGATCTATATTACATCTATCTATAAATTATGTCAAGTTTAGGGCTTAAGGTTGATGTTGTGATCACGTTCTGATGGTTTTGTGTGTAAAACTGCTTCAGAGTATGGGATGATGCATTTCAGATGTCCTGGTAAGGTTAATACTTCTGATCAAGCTGACCTTTCGCTGACCTCCTCTCAAAATAGACAGACTCACTTGTCATGGCTATGTATGTATTACATAATAACACTGTGATAACAACTTTGTAGTTTGATTGTGGACTATCTTTGTGGGTGCTGAGGACAGTTGGTGGTATTTTCTGTGGATCACAATTTTTGTTTCTATTGTACGATCTCAACATCATCTAGAGGGTCCTTAGGAATGGTTCTGCACTGTGGGCATGTTTTGGGTGTGTGAGTACTGTAGGTGTACAGTGTGGTTCCCTCTGGGTCATGTCCATATATAATATGTATAGACACATGTTGCGCTGTCTTGGTCAGTTCTTTTATTTTGCAAAAAGGGCATCTCCTGCTGGTGAGTTTGTTGTAGTTCATTTAGGTCATGTGAACTGACTGCACTTGAGAGCATAATTTATTCAGTCGGCATCAGTTTACCATGTCAGAGCCAGAAAAAACTCACACCCTATCATCCTGACGTTCAAGTCTTTGAAAGCATCGTCGGTATGTAACAATAACCATTGGGTTAGTCATTTATTGATGTATGTGTATTTTCATAATTTTAGAGATATTTGAAAAGTTTGTGTGCAGATACAATTTAGATTAATGTTATTTATGTTATCTCTCTGTTGAGAGAAAATGGGCATTGCAGGAATAACCATTATGTTTACCAGTAGCCTATCTTTGTGTATAATCTTATATAATTTCTGATGTATTTAATACTGACTTTGTACTTACAATAATGGGAATTTGTACACGTTTTTCATTATGTTGGTTTTACACTACTGCCTGTTGTTAAAATAAAGAATGTCAACTTGGAACTCCTATGTGCATGTAATAATTGGGGATGGAGTTGATCTGCCTGTTAATTCATGCAAGGTGTGCGAAGAGGACAGGATACATATTTTTAATCACATTGCAACACTCACATGATTCACACGACAGTTGACAGCCCTCCTGTGTGCAGCAAGCCATCCTAAAACCAGTATTAGATCAGTAGATAATAAAAGGCACAACTGTTCTTATTTTGTCATGTGGACAGTATTTCAAGTTCACAGCAAGCGGTAATCACCAAGGAAACAGTTGAGGAGATGTTGATGTGTCATGCACGTTTGTCAAGGAAACCCATCTGAATGGGTTTAATGGCCTTGGACAATGTGTTCACAGTTTTTTTCATTTGATGTTTTATTTACCTTGAGTTCCTCAATTACTCTTATGCAAACCACAGGGCAGCCTAGGGGCAATTAGTCTTTGTTTTAGGATAGATTTATGATAGCTTCACAGTTATCCTTACATTAGCCTATGTATTTGTAGCTATTTTACGTGGTTATCTAGATAAGTATTGGGAGTGTTTTTTTCCCACGAGTTTGGTGCAAAACAAGTTACCTGTATGACATATTTTGATGTGTAATTTGTGTGACTATAAAACCCCTAAGTTGTTTCCTGTGTTTTCTGAGAATGAACCATGTTCGGTAATGAAGACAACTCACCCTACACCTCCGTGAAGGTTATGGGGGAGAGGAAGCCTTACAAAATTCTATGATCAACATTAAGCTCATCATGTCTATAGGCAATCAACAATCCTGAATGAATGTCAGGTGGAACTGCAGACCACAAGATGTCAGCAAATGCTTATATATTATTTCCTTTGTCCCAGACTGACATCTTGAGATGTCGAAATCAGATACACTTTTCTCACGTTCCCCAATGCTTCAATTACATGAGCACTAACTGCAACACTACTTTATTGCAATGGACACAATAAGTAAGTAGGCTACTTTCAAATTGAATAGAACACATCCTAAATAGTTTTATACGATTAAACTAAAATTACATTCAAAGACCACGATTTTTACCAATGTACTAACAACATTTTTTAACACACAGTTGTGCCATCCATTACAGAACTGTAGCAGTGTTAGTCTACTGTACTTTAAACAACAAATTGTAAAGTTAATGTAACTAGAAAGAGCATTTCCTGCTGAAAATGCGTTGGAATGCTGAAATCTGAAATACAATTTTTAAATGGCTGAAAATACAGAAATTAGAAAAATACCTGCAAGCTGAAATTAATTTTTAAAATTAAAGCTCTAATGAACTGCATCATCTAACAATGCTAAAAATTGAAATACAATGCGGGAGAAGCTGAAAGCTGAACTGTTAAACTGTAGAAGTAGTAGAATATTAGTTTTAATAGCTGAAATGATAGTTGGGATACTAATAAATGTAGCAGATACAGTAGTATCAGTGGCGTAGTAGAATAACACAGTTCCATTAGCAAAAGAAGTCAAATGGATATTAGTAGGATCTGCAGAATTAGTAGTTGTAGTAATGACATAAGTATAAAGCAGACGTTGACTGATAAAACAGGTTTTATTTGTTTACATTTAGAACATTTTGTGAATCAACTATTTTGAAATATCTAAGAATAGGGATACACATGTGAAAAACCTTGAATATACCTACCAGCTGAAACCCCATACTAAATGACTCATGATAAAAAAATGTAATTTTTTCAAGGTTAATTAGTTCATATGCACGTAGCAATTGAACAATTGACAAAAAATAAATAAAATCTACAACAATCAAAACACATTTCAACAACAAAAACAAATTTCCATCCTTTATCTTTCAGATATCTGTTAAAAAACTGACTGAAAAGGGCAGGATGACATGAACAAATAAATACAAGTAGTATTAGTAGTATGAAGATGGGGGGTAGGAGGACAGAGCTGGTCCTGACAAGAGAAAACAGGAAGTTTTTGTTATAAACTTTAGGTCTGAACTTAAACTTGCTAAAAAGGTTTATATTTCACAATAATGAAATACCTTATTTTCTACTGCAGGGCAGATCAACATGTACTGTATGTCCATTGCAACTGAATACGACTGCATGATGTTTAGCTTCTTTAATGTGTTTAGCCCTCTCTGCACTCCTGAGTGTCCCCACTGTGAAGTGGAGGGATCAAAGAAGAAGACCCGAAGGAAGAAGTTGATATAAATTACAATGTTATATTAGATGTACAGTTAAATTCATTAACACTATTGCATTGAAACAAAATGAATACATGAATGAAACAAAACCTTAGGAATCACATATGAAATGAAATAAGAAAACAATACCTTATTATCTGTTGTGAAGAAACCTCAACACTGACAGGGGGAACATGTGTCTCTGTGGTCCAGCAGTGATGTGTCCACTGTTGATGAACAGTTAAGATGGTGCTCCAGGCCAAGATTGGCACAGGTCCTTACATATTACCCACAGGAGGACTGTCTTCCGTCCATCCAAAAGGAAACTTAACATTACAGAGGACACAGGAGAACTGTGTCTCCTGCCCATCAGAAAGGAAACTTAACATTACAGAGGACACAGGAGAACTGTGTCTCCTGCCCATCAGAAAGGAAACTTAACATTACAGAGGACACAGGAGAACTGTGTCTCCTGCCCATCAGAAAGGAAACTTAACATTACAGAGGACACAGGAGAACTGTGTCTCCTGCCCATCAGAAAGGAAACTTAACATTAGAGGACACAGCAGGACTGTGTCTCCTGTCCATCAGAAAGGAAACTTAACATTAGAGGACACAGCAGGACTGTGTCTCCTGCCCATCAGAAAGGAAACTTAACATTAGAGGACACAGCAGGACTGTATCCTGTCCATCAGAAAGGAAACTTAACATTAGAGGACACAGGAGGACTGTGTCTCCTGTCCATCAGAAAGGAAACTTAACATTAGAGGACACAGCAGGACTGTATCCTGTCCAACAGAAAGGAAACTTAACATTAGAGGACACAGGAAAATTAAAATTAAATGAATGGGGATTAGGGGAAGTGTGGGGTTTCAGCTGGTATTTACCCGTACATCAGAAAGTATTATATCTAGAACACATACTTTCTGATGCATGTCTGCTATACTAAATGTCAGCAGCTGTGTACAATGCTGCACACAGCTGCTGAAAATGATTTGGCCTGTGCATTTATCAACCCCAACCCAAACCCACCCTGATAAATGCACAGGCCAAAATTTGTTAAAATATTGCTAAACCGAACATGGTTACCTGGAAAACTATATGACCCATAATATTATCCATAACTGTGAACACTTAAAATTACCCTAAAAATTGCCATTCTACTAAGTACATACAGTGCAACAATATATTTTGACCAGATGATTCTTTACATCAACAGTTACATAATCCCAGTCTAACAACAATGTGGTATTGTTAGAAAATACATGATTCTCAGTGGATTTTGGTCTTACCTGACAATTGATATTTTCTTTGTGTATCAGAATGAGTGTCCTGCTGTGGCGGAGAGTTAAAAATGGCTGCACAGAGGATCCCTCTCCTCTGGATAATTGTGGAAGATTGTATTCAATCACTGCAGTCACTGTACGATATTAGTTTAATTTAAGTACTTTGCATTTTCTTTAAAACTCAGCTGATACCTTTATAAACTGTTAGAGGACATGACACAGTAGACAGGGTTGTGATAACTGTAATAGCTTCTCATCCCACAAGAGTGGAGACAGTGTTGTGGTTGAGAGATAAAAATGAGGTCCAGCAGTGTGTTCTTATCGGTGGTTGCATTAGTGATGACTTGTGCATATCCTCTGGACTGGAAGAGCTCAAGGATTGGCTTACCATTGTTGGAGAAGAGATTCTCGTTGAAATCACCACAGACAATGATGGGCTGACAGTCCATGATCTCCAATGAGTCCAGCAGGCTCCCCAGGTTAAACAGGAATGATCTCACACTGTAGTCTGGAGGTCTGTACACAGCTGCAATCAGGGCACTCACTGGGGCTTCTACCTTCAGAGCCACAAACTCAAGATCAGTTACATTATGTATGTACTGTTTCTCACGCACTTGAATGTGGCTTCTCACATAAACAGCAACTCCACCTCATCACTGTGGCATTCTAAAAAAACACAACCTTCTCACCTTTGATAACTTTATTAATTTCAGTAATCTTAAATTGTTTTTCAAGTGTGTAAATAACCATGTGTCACCACTGTTGTCTGAATTGGCCATCAGACGTCAGAGCTCTCGTCGGGCAAATACACGAGCCTCCATCAATGGTGATTGTCTTGTTCCAATACACAAGACATCTTTCGGTCAGTCTGTTTTCTCTGCAAAGGGTGCAAAACTGTGGAACCTCTTGCCCACTAGTCTAAAACTAGAGACTAATAGCAACACTTTTAACAGAGAACTTAAACAACGGCTCAAATCAAATCAACAGTGCTCACACAAATAATTTACAACTGGTTTATTGTTTGATCATGCTGCCTTTGTTTTACTCTACGTAGCCTATATATATTTGACTCATTATATTGCTGCTCTGTACTCTATTGTATTCTGCATTTTTACTTTTAATTATCAGTTTTCTATCAGTAGGCCTATTTGATTTTGTTTCTGTTTTGTTTAGTTTATTTTGTTGTTTTTAAAAAAGCCTCCTGTGGACAGGTGTTGTAAACTAGCATTTATGCTAACACACTGTAAACAATGCATCTGGTTCGTCCAATGACATTGTCATGTCCATGTCCAAATAAAATCTACTAACTAACTAACCTCCACCTCTGTTGGCTATTTGTGGCACATTTGTGTAGGACAGGTGTCTGTTGCGTTTAAACATATTGTAGCCATCTAAATGGAGACTCTCTGCAACAAAGGAGCCTTGAAGGTGAGTTTCTGTGAAACACGAAACATCTGCAAGACACAGTTCATGATGGCTCCTGATGTCATTGACATGAGATGGCAAACCTTCTGTGTTATGGTGAACAATGGTCAGAGTGTCACGTCTGCTCTATGTCTGTTTGATCCGAAGAAGAGGCATCATGTCATCCAAGTTGACTTGTATCATGGTCTGTAGGGCTCCAGTGATTTCTGGGTTGGCATATATTTTACTCTCATCCAGATCCAGCATGTGCAGTCCACTGAGAGAGGTCACTCTACTGATAGCTACATAAGCCATGCCAGGTTCAAAAATGTGTTTTAGTGACACTACAGCTGATGTCTTTGTCATACCCTGAACCTTGTGTATCGTACAAGCAAAGGCAAGTCTAACAGGAAACTGTCTGCGTACCACTCCTTTCTGTTTAAGATTGTCCTCGGCTCTCTCTATGTACACTATATCATCAGAGTGGCCTGGTGCTCTATTACGGTAATTCCTTCCAGCGGTTTCATCATCCATCTTGAGCCCAAGCATAGTGACATGTGCAACTCCACTTTGTTCTGAGGTTATTACCCTGACTAGTGTAGAGAAGGATCCATTCACCAGTCCTTGAGACACGTCTACGTTTCTGGTGAGCATGATTCGAGCACCTTTGGCTACGCTTAGTGTATCTGGTAACTAATTTCTGTTTCCTTTGTATGGTTTGTCTTGTCGAGCCATTCTTCCAGTTCGTGGGTCCTTCTTATAGCCATCTGCATCAATCTTAGTGATATTAGAATGGAGCAGAGCTAATGTTACTGAGTTGGGAGAATCAACCTGTTTATTAGTTGCAAATATGTGTAGGACATCAGGTGGACAAAGTGATGGTTCAGTGATGGTCTGTGACAGCAAAGCTCTGTCTGCTTGAGACAACGCTTCTGACTTTCCTTTCACACGGATCCGGTTCAACATCTCAGCAAAGGCAACATCATCCTTCTGCCGCATAATCTCAGTCAGGGTAATCGTCTGAAACTGTTCCTGCCATAGGTCAATCTCACAAGGCTCATACACACACAGACCTTGGACTGCCGCACTGGTGGTAGCTGATAAAAGTCTCCAATAGATATTACTGACATTCCTCCAAAGGGTTTGGGACTACCTTTGATCTCTTTCAGTCTCGCATCCACATAAGCAAACAGGGGCTTTGACACCATGGACACTTCATCAATGACGAGGATTTCAGCATTTAAAAGTTCTGATCGGATTTCATCCAGTTGGTTACCAAGTCCTTGAAATGGAGGTTTCAGACTTCGTGGAAGCTTGAGCAGAGAGTGCAGCGTTGATCCTGATATATTAAAGGCTGCAGTTCCAGTAAAAGCCGTCAACAGGACCGTGGGGTTTGATATGTCCACCTCCTCAGAATGGCTGGGCAGTTTGCACAGTATCTTAGATGCCTCTGAGTAGATACATTTAATGAGATGTGACTTTCCTGTTCCGGCACCACCATTGATGTAAAAGAAAAACTGCTCAGGATTTAGGCCACAGACACGCTTTATGCACCAATCTCTGACTGCATAGAATACACATGCTTGTTTCTGGTTCAGGTTCTGATACATCTGCCGTAACAGTGTGGGGTCAAACGCAGGAGGCTCTCTGATGGCTCTGGCTTCTGTTGCAACATTAGCCTGATTAGTGTATTCTGGAACATTTTCTTGTACATTTTCATGATCTGGCTCTCTTGCCTCCAGTTCTTTGATACATTCCAACCCGTCCACTTCAGATTCTGGAGCCAGATTACACCATTCATCAATCACTCCTCTGTTCTGTTCAAATTCTTCGACTGCATTCTCAATCTCCTCGCTGTTTTTCTCATATTTGTCTTTGTTTCGTTTCACTATGTGTTTGACATACTCATGATGGTTAGAACCTGGTAGTTGAACACAACAACAATTATAGAAGGACTCGTATGTGGGGAAATGCGGTCTTTTCAGTTCCTGGTCTGATCGGTAAGGAATGTATAGTTTCAGTAATGTGCCATAGAACTTCTCAGGAAATTTTTCCTGTGAGCAGCGATAAAATCTGATGATAGCAGGCTTATCGTTTTTACGTTTTTGCACAAATCCCATCTCGTTGAGGAGGGGCAACACATCTCTACCTTTTTTCTGCTGGCCATAGACTATTCTGCAAGTAGCTGCAAAATCAGCCAAACACATCTGCTCAAACTCTGGTGTTTCTGGTCTGGCTTTATATTTGTCAGTCAAAGATGTCATCCACACATTTACACTTTCTGATGTTGTGTTCTCCAGGTAAGACATGGGGCGACTCATTTTCAGTGCGTTGTCATCTGTTGGTACGAATATGACACCACGTGAACACTTCTTCATGTTTATTCCACATGCACGAGTCACACACTCCTGAGCACTGACCTCTCTCTTTTTAGAGTAAGCCTGCATGATTTCCCTCATTTCATCACATTCTCTGGTGGAGTTCTCAATGACTGTTTTGAGGTACTCAGAAAGTCCAGCTTCCTTTTTGGTTATGTAGCTGGTGAGATACATGATGCACGAGTATGCATTGAGAATATAACTAACATCAATATTGGCATCCCAGGCTTCAAGAAGATGTGGATTGTATCCATTTACCCAGCAGTCTTTTGGCTCACGTTTCAGGATCACCGCACTGGATTTGTTGATAACATTGAGGCATCCTTCATACTCTTGGAGTGTTAAATTGCACTGAGCTCGGAGCTGCAGCAAACTGAGTGAGGCGGTTTCAAGGTTCATTCAGCAACAAGTTCAGTGGTTGGAGCTTTGACTTTGCTATTTGCACTTGCAGTGGATCAACGCCCTCACCAGGTGTTGATATGATTGTCTTTGTGGAAGGTGGTTTAGGAAATCCAAATCTGCAACCAGAGCTGGGACTTCAGAAACATGTGCTTGAGTGTTTTTTGCTGTGTATTTGGACTTCTGTGACCTTCTTGTGTAGTTCAGGTTGTGTGCGTTGGTCAGGCAGCTGAGCTGTGATGTATTTGGACACAAAATCTGACACAGTCTGATCATCATCCTCCTCAAACACAGGTGCACCTTCTACCCATATGAGACAGTGAATGTGTGGGCTTCCTCTGTGCTGAAACTCAACTCTGTAAAAGTAGTCAACAACTTTGCCAAGAGGCTGTGCAGGAGATAAGAGCAGATCTCTGAATAAGGCCTCAACACGCTTATCAAACATGCGCATTGTTGTCACAGGATTGCTTCTCAGAATGTCACACTTTGCTGACCAGTCAAGCCCTTCAAAATGTACCTCTTCACCTTGCTGTCTTTTTATTGCTTCAATCACTTCAGGCCAACGCATCTCAGCTGCAGAAAACGTACAAAAGAATGTGGGAGTTCCCAACTGTCTGATCATGGCAAAAAGATCTCTTGTGGTTTTCTCCCAATAGGCTGGTGTCTCTCTCAGCGGCTGCATGAATCTGACTGCGTCTTTGTTTCTCACCAGTTTCTCAACCTCTCGTTTATTTTGCAACATACCAGAAGTTATTTTTCGTCCATCTCGAGTCATAGGCTTTCTTTTCCTCAACTGTATTGTCATGCTGGATGTGGCCAAGTGTATTTCAGTCACAAACTGTGCAAAGAACAAATAGTTTGTGTCTCTGGCAAAACGATCATCAACACAGAAAAGCCTTGCTTTGAAATAACTGCTGGGTGTTACTTTGATACGTCTCCCTTCATCCAGTGTGTTTTGACCCGTAGGGAACTGCACAGGGAAAGCCATCGCCTCAAGTTTAGGAGTTTTGAAAAAAACAACTGGACTGTTACTTTCTGCAGGGGCAACAGAACCTTCACTGAAACATAAAATCTCCTCTGAAACATCACATGGCTGAAGACATGATTCTAGAGCAAAACCACCGTTAGGCATGTCACCTTCCTGTTCTTCATTATCTCTTTGCTCCTCTGGTTGTTCACCATCACAAGACAACATGTCAACATCCTGCTCTCCATCAAGCTCAGTTTCTGTCTCACACATTGCACTTTTCTCACACATGTCAATTTCCTTTAAATCGGCATCATCATAGTCGTTCTCATTCATAGTTGCATCCTCATAATCCTCATCATCATCAGGAAGTGTTGGGTCACACAGCTCAGCTTAGAGTTAGAAACGTATAGATCTATGTTATGTTATGTGACAAAGAGACAAACAAGTGAAGCTAGAGACCTGGTCCCAAATCAACACAAGCCCCTACCCTGTACTTGTACAAAATGTTAAGCATATTTTAAGGGTGAAGAGGTATAGTATATATTGTTCTGACACGGGCTAACGTTGCCTCCCACCACCTCCACTTCTTGATCTCACAATTGCTGAGGGGAGCAGGTGGTAAGGACAAGTTGTTTTAGGGGTCGTCCCTACAGCTTGCACCCTACGGCTACAAATGCCCTAATTTCTTTCAGTTTTGAACCTATTCCATGAGGACTGAACAAGTTTGAAACATTGTTTTATATGCATCACAATAACTTTTCTATCTTGGGAGAGAGATTTTTGTTGGCTTATTTTCTGTCTTATATAGTTTTATATAGTTTTTGCCTCTGTCTTTACCACCCTAGACCTCAATAGTGGCTATTGGCAAGTCACCATGGATGCCTCCAGTATAGCAAAAAACGCTTTCGTGACACACACTGGTCTTTTCCACTTTAAAGTCATGCCTTTTGGTCTTAAAAACGCCCCTGCAAGTTTTCAACGTTTGATGGAACTGGTACTGGCTGACCTGAGAGGAAAGATATGTTTAGTCTACCTGGACGACATTGTTGTATACTCACCTTCTGTGCAACGCCATTTCCAAGACCTACAGGCAGTGCTCGAAAAGCTTCGTGCTGCTGGACTCACCATAAACCTGAGGAAATCCAAGTTCTGTCTGCATGAAATCAAATATCTGGGACACGTGGTCTCTGCCAAGGGGATCGCTGCAGATCCAGTGAAGGTTGACGCCATCAGAGCCTACCCAACCCCGAAAAACATCAAAGAGGTCCAGCGCTTCCTGGGGTTAGCAGGCTGGTACCATCGATTCGTACCCGGGTTCTCCCAAGTGGCGGATCCCCTGAATGCCCTTAAAAGGAAAGGACGTGGATTCCAGTGGAGCGAAGAGTGTCAGAAGTCCTTTGATATTTTGAAGAAACACCTCACTTCTCCTCCCATCCTGGGACACCCTGATCTAACCCTTCCGTTTTTCGTCTATACGGATGCCAGTGACGTAGGACTTGGTGCAATCCTGACCCAGAGGAAAGGAATTGGGCATGAGGAAGTGCTCGCGTTTGCTAGCCGAACCTTGAACAAACCAGAACGGAACTACTCGGCAACTGAAAAAGAATTCCTGGCAGTTGTCTGGGCGTTAGAAAAATGGCAGCACTACTTGGACTCAAAACTGTTCACTGTGGTGACGGATCACGCCTCTCTACAGTGGGTGCTGAACAGCACAAAAACTTCAAGCCGTCTTCTCCGATGGGCACTTCGTCTTCAGAAGTTCAGCTTTTTGATTGAGTACCGCAAGGGAAGACTCAATGTTGCACCCGATGCTCTTTCAAGGAGTCCTGCTGGATCAGTCTGCATGCTGGCTACAAGTAAAAAAGAGTCAGATGACTTTCCATTTACAAACACCGCCTTGTGGGAAGAACAGCACACTGACGCTGGAATACAGAAGGTCATGCAAGACTTGGCGGAAGGCTGCAAAGACTCGGAGGACAAATACACTGTGGTCGAAGACATATTGTACAGGAAAAGTCCCCTGGCTGACAACAAATATCATTTTCGAGTTTGGGTGCCTAAGACACTCTTACCATCTCTCTTACAGGCGTATCATGACTCCCCTTTGTGTGGCCATCAGGGTATGTTTAAGACGTACAAACGAATCCATGATGTGGCTTTCTGGCCCAAGATGTGGGAGGAAGTGAGGAGCTATGTTCGTGCCTGCGTGGTTTGCCAGACTCGCAAAGGAGAAAACAAGAAGCCTAGTGGACAGCTCCAACAGACAGAGGTGAGCTATCCAAATGAAATGCTGGGAATCGACATCATGGGACCTTTACCCTGCAGCCCAGAAAGAAATGAACACCTTCTTGTGCTTGTGGATTACTACACTCGCTGGGTGGAAATTTTCCCCATGCGCACAGCATCCGCACCAGTCATTGCTCGCTTGTTCCGGAACGAAATTCTCACTCGCTGGGGAGTTCCAGACTTCATCCTTTCGGACAGAGGATCTCAGTTTGTCTCCAACTTGTTCAAAGAGCTTTGCAGGAACTGGACAGTAACCCCAAAACTGACAACAGCCTACCATCCTCAAACGAACCTCACTGAAAGGGTGAACCGCAACTTAAAGTGCATGATTTCATCCTACATCGTGGAAAACCACAGAAAATGGGATCAGTACTTACCTGAATTCCGATTCGCCCTAAATTCTGCCGTCCATGAAACCACGGGTGTATCCCCAGCCGAGCTACACCTTGGGCGGAAACTTCAGAGCCCCATGGATAAACTACTGAAGGGTCAAAATCTTTCCCCCGATGCTGCCGGATATGATGTGGTACAACATATCAAAGACCTGCAAAATAGGGCGGACCTCAGCAGTAAGAAAGCAAAGGCCAGACAGCTGAGAAACTACAACAAACACCGAAAAGATGTTACATTCTTGCCGAAAGACAGGGTATGGGTGCGCAACCATCCTCAGTCTTCCAAAGCAAAACACTTTTCTGCGAAGCTGGCTCCGAAGTGGAAAGGACCGTACAGAGTTCTGCGGCAGCTAGGCCCAGTGAGCTTCGAAGTGGTAAGAGAAGACACGGGAGAAGGTCTGTGCAATATACATGTGAACAATATCAAGGCTTGTTATCCAACTGCAGCCGAGATTGACAAGCAAGAGAGACAAAAACTGTACGACATCTTCTGGGAGGACTCTGATGAGGAGGACTTCCTTGGTTTGGACTAGGCGGCACTGTACCAACCATGGGTTGTCCTTCCATGGAAGGGGGGGTGTAGCGGGGTGCCTAATTGATGACGCTGTTTCAACCACTCACGTCACTGTGGGAGGGGTCCCTGCGTACATAGGGTGCTCCGAATGAAGGGCAAAGAGAGAGCGAGAAACACAGTAGACAGACAGACGGAGCCTGAAGGAGTTCATCCAGTTGGTGAAGCTAAAGAAACGAATCATAACGACGCTTGCCTACCGACCGCAAGTGCTGGAGTCCGTGGTCCGGTGAAGACCTCCCGACGTGACACGGTGAACCACCCGGCAACCGGAAAGGTCGGATTGGCCACACAGGGATCCGAAGGATCGTCGATGTGCACGGAACCTGCCGTTCTGCCTTCAGGAGGACCAGGGCAGATCCGTGGCGTCCACCGTGTCCGTAAGCAGACTGGAGAACACCTTGCTCGTCTCGCATGTAAAGCTGTGCGACTCTCAAGCCTCTCCACCACCACACGCACCCTCGCCTACAACAAACACACACCCTTACACTACACACCACAGACCGTTTCTCTGCATCGTTTTGTTTATTTATAAGTGTTGTGGATACAGGCGTTTAAGCGCTAATGGTTTTTCTTTGTTTCGTTTGCCCTGGCGTGTGGTTTTTGATTGTGTGTTTATTTGTTAGTAAAGAGTACTACGTACTGATTTGCCTTCGTTATATTATTTACCTTAATTGCTGACGGTAACACACCCCAGTTAATTGGCAGGATTCTGGGCCTGCCTGGCGCCCGAATTTACATTACATATGTTAATTTTAATTGAGTACACACTCCTTGTTATTATGAAGAAATTATGAGAATTATGTATTTAAGGGACTCAACTCCAAACCTTGATTAGGGTAACGGTACAAATGGTCATTGAAGATGGTTCCAAATTGCCCGATTTGTCGTCAGAGATTGTACTTGGTCATTGTCTTTGAAATGGAACCTTATCACCGTTAAGTATTTGAAGACGATAATTGTTTTAAGTTTTGGCTTTAAGAACAGTAGTGGCTGTAGATGTTTGGCTTTATTGCTTATCTTTTGTCCTGTCCGATGAACAGAAGTGAAACAGGGTGATTAGAGCAGTCTTGAACCAGGTAGGCCACAACAAGGGTAAATCTGTTGTATGCTACTGAGATATTATGGTCTTGCCCTCACGTTGAACATTATATATTTTGGAGCCACTTCTTTTTGTTGTTGTCATGAATGTTCATTTTTTTCCATATTCTTTGTTGAGTGCCAAGAGCGGTTATTGTTAACTGAGTTTCTCATGGTTGAATATGTTTATGTTTGTCTTTTTTTCTTGTATAGTACATAGTATACCTGTTTAACACTGATTTAAATAAAGATAAATGATTTATAAATACATCACTAGGTGTGTTATTCCACTTAAATTCATAAGTAAATTAATCTCTGCCTTCTAAAATGGCTAGATGGCAGCATAAGGATGTGGTGAATGCTTACAAAGTTGACAAATGCTTGATTGAGTGAATGAAAAATCTTAGTTACCCTGTGATATGCAGAATATTGTGCGAGAGAGAGAGAGGTTTCTCTCCTACTATACTTAGTTTAAGAGGTCATGCTATGGAGCCCACTCTAGTCCACATATAGATCAGGGCCTCACTTATTCAGAGTAACAGGAGGCAGTGAGAAACTATAAAGGAAAAGACTTCAATGAGTTACGATACTGTCAGGTCTAGTCTTTCAAGAATACAAACATGCTGACCACATGTGATCCCCTGTAATGAAGCATTCTGTGGAAACAATGTTTGAACTTGTCTATTTCATCGTAAATGAGGCCGCTTGTAACCCATGTCACTCATCTGACTACTCTGTATCGACTGAACAACTCTTTTTAATTGTCGTGCATCTTTCCGGCCACTGAGTTCATTTCCGGCCATCTCAGTTTTTTTGTGTCAGTAAAAACTTATAACTAAACTTATGTCAGGTGACAGAGACACATCAGATGTCTATCAGATGTCTCTTCCAATTAAGTGTGAATTACAAGAGCAGTTCTCACAGTAAACCACCAAATGGCGATGGTAACGCGCAGCCCTATGGAACAGGTCTAAAGGGCCACTGTTTCGACAGCACCATTGGGCTGCGCTTCAATACCACCAAGATTCTAGTAGTTTAAAGTGTGAATTACAATTGCAGTTCACAGTAAACCACCAGATGGCGATGGTAAAGCGCAGCCCTATGGAACGGGTTTTTAAACGACAGTCAAACCACTCCTGGGGGCTGTTGCACGAAACCAGGATAAGCGATTAAGCCGGGATATTCAAATTATCCTGGATGACTTTAGCTTTGACTTGGTTGCACGAAAGCAGCTTGAATTAAGCCCAGCCTCCATGCAACCATGGAGATTTATTCTTTGCAGCTAGCCTGCTCCAGAGCAGGCTAACAGTCAGGCTAAGCTTAATTCTGGAGTCTCATGTGTTAAATCAGCGGACGCTCTGATCCGAAATAAATTTAGCAGTTATTTCGTCTTCTGAATGTGTATTAACATGCATTACTTGTCACTATTGCTGTCACGAGTTAGATTTTAAACCCTACTATTGCAGTTGTTTAGATGGTTAGAAATGGTTGAATAAAGTCAGTGATGAGAGCAATATATAAAGTCCTATTCATCTGTGTTTCTTCTTGCACCATGGCATTCCTATTTCTAAACGACATTGGACGAAGAAGCACTGATACTAAGACGTGCTTTTAGACATGAAAGGGTGTTTCGGGACAAATCTGACCTGTTAGCTTTTTCGGACGAGTAGGCTACCTGCAGTGACGTGCGGTCAGGGGAGGCAGTGTCATCATGACATGTAATAAAACGAATAACATAAAATAACTAGAGAGCATGCAATTTCTGGGGAAATTGTGATGGTGTGCCTGTTTGCGTAGGTTGCAGGTGGGTCCGTCCCTTTAAGTTTTTCCCTTCTAGTGATATTTTCAAGCATTTAGCCTACTCATAGGCTATTGCATAATTCATTAAGAACACCCTTGGAAAGAAGCTACTGTAACAACGTTATCACTGGCAATATTTCAGATGGAATCGCGATTCAAACAGTATGTCTGCTAACTGAAAATATGCCCCCAAAAAACCTAAATAAGTTTGACATTTATTTAGTAGAAAATCGCTCATGCATAAAAAGCTCAATAGCGATCATTGTCAGTAACGACGCAAAATGCGATATAGCCCTTTGTGGAGAAGCTGCCCCGGTAAATTGTATACTACAGTGTTCGTCTTGGTAGCTAGCGATTGCGTTGGTGGCTGGACGAGCTGGTGGCTGGACGATTTGTACAGTAGGCTACCTCCCAGAAGCGGTCTGGAACGGAAGACTACAAGGTAGCAAATTAGCTGTAGCTAGCTAGGTTTAACACTTTTGGTAACAGATATACAGTAGTAGAGATGTGCTGGTGTAGCAGCTAGAGCTAACTCCTCTCTGAAATAGCAGACTACTGTTTCCGAAAGTAGATCTATACTAGCTTAGCTCTAATATCAGCGTACAGTTATAGAGCTATCACATTTTAGCTCCTACATTTCAAAATTGTGTTTCATAGCACAATGTTAAATGAGTAAATAGTTAGCTATCACCATAGCCTCTTTGCTTGTGGTATTACAAATCGTTGACTTGCAATGTCATGTCTAATAAATACCAAAACAAACATTTATTTGTGAGGAATGGTTATTTTAACAATTGAAAACAGATGTATCACAGACCGCTGTCGTATGTGTCGCATGTCGCCCGGGCAACAGAGGGTAATGTCATGATGCTAACTACAGACTACTGTTTCCGAAAATATATGTACTTAATAATATCAGCATATATGATATTGTACATAACATTTCAGAATGTTGCTTTGTATGACAATGTTAAATGAGTAATTATCACCCTGGCTTCTTTGCTTCTGGCATTTCAAGTTAGCCTAGCCAGCTATCTCCCAGAAGTTAACGAGCTGCTAAACTAATGTTCTTCTACAGCCTGGCAGTCACGCGTGTTTTCGTGACGTTAGTGACGTTAGGAACGTCAATAGGTGCGTTCGACATGGACTGCGGCTGCATGAAACGACCAGCGAGAGTAGTCGCTTGCAGTCGGGGAGGAGTTGAAAACGGCTCTGTGAAGTTGGACATTGCAGCTTCTCGTGGTTTGCTGTGTTGATGTCAGTCATGGCCGATCAAGCGCTGTTTGCTTACGTTTCTTTATTTATAATTTAACTTAGTCTTTCCATGAGTAGAAGAGGTGGCCCAAAACCCTTTCTTCAACAAATGTTTCATTCAATCAAATTGTTTGGTCCGGATTTGAGCATTGGCGAAACTGAAGGTGTCAGAATAATTTAAAAAACAAGCGTCAAAGTTGTCGTGTGTGAGTCTGGCCAATCATGAAATAGCTGTGTCGTCATTTGAAGCCGTGCAGTTGCTCTTGAGAAAATGCGCTCGGCTACACAGCCGGCAGTTCTCGAATCGATCTCACTGAACTTTGATGGCTACGTCACAGTGACCTAGCCTCGGCGCCGTCTCAAGTCGGACAAAAAGTCTAACCAGAATTCACTGTTTCAAGTCAGCCACCTGCAGCCGGCTGCAGCGCTGCATGAAGCGAGGTCATGTCGAACGCACCTAGTGACTGTGGCTAGCAAGTTAGCCACATTAGCTTCACTTTTCGCCACAAAAATGTACTTTAAGCTTAAACCATGCATCGGAACGTAAATTCTGATACAAGCAACTCAATCGCTACCAACACGGAACGTTTGACCGGTCGTTCTCTATGTAGTCCAAATATTGACCGAGTTTTAGGGGTGGGAAAATAAACAATAATAATAAAAGAGAAACATATATGTGAGATAACAAAGGATGGCCACGTCATCGTGGCACACCCAATAATATGTGTCCACTGATATGTGATAGAAATATAATTATTTCAAGATTCCATGGGGTTTTATAGCCAATATCGCTGAATTTAAGTATTTACGGGGAAAATACGGGGAAAGAAGCGAATATAGCTGTGCCTCCTCTCGGATTGCGCAATCCCACACAAACTGGGCTGAGCTGCTAATTTTTTTGCACACATTTTTATTACATGTCCTTACATTTCATAGTCTTGGTCGTGTACTATACGTATTTGTAGGCTATAACATATTAGTCTTGCTGATCGTACATATTATTAATTGTTGCTCA
>CAEFZP010005029.1:2500-37642 GCA_903064625.1 Mallotus villosus
AGTCTATGGACAGAGGATGCCCAGGGGCACGGAAACCGCTGAAGATGCCCAGGGGCACGGACACTGTTTCTACGAGATGACCAGGGGCACGGAGTTCTAAAAATTGCACTACTGGGTTTTAACACAGGGGGGGGCTTAATAGTGGGTGCACAGGGACCCCACGGTGCACGGGTTACGGAGGGGGGGTCCACCCGGAGGGGTGGTACCCGGCTTTGAGGTGGTGGTTCGGGGGGGGGGTTGGGGCGGTGTGGGGGGTCCCTGGGGGTCCCTGGGGGTCCTTTGGAGGCCTGGTTCAGTGAGTGATTATGGGTGTGTGTTTCCCGGGGGGGGGTTTGGCTGGTGGGGGGGGGTCCCTTGGGGGCCTAAATGTGGGTTCCCAAGGATTATGTGGTGGTGGGTGTTCGCCCTGGAGGTGTGCATGGGGGGTTTGGGTGGTGCTTCCCGGGGGGCTGGGGGGCTGTGGGGCCCCCCTTGTGGAGGTATTTTTGAACATGATGCCGTTTGGTCCAGGAAGGTGGTATTTGGCTGGGGATGGTTTTGTTATTTAGAGCGTGGCTGGGGGTAGCGGGGAGTGTGTTTTTTTTTGCCCGAAAATAGTTAACTCTTTGCGGGAGAGGCATTTTAACCTTTATTTCGGTTAATAGCGGGGAGCTGGAGCACATTTTTACTGTGGATCTCCACGTTTCCTTGTTGCCCCGTTTAGTAGCTTTCCAGCAAGCATAATTTGATGACTGTGGGGTTTGTGGAAGTTTATTTAAATACGTTTTGCCCTGTTTTTCATGCCCGTTTTGAGACCCATGGAGGCGGCTTAGAAAGTCGTAGTGGGTCGGTGGAACATGCGATTTGGCTGGGGACGGTCTTATTTTTGTAGTTGGCTACTTTGGCAGCGGGGAGTGTGTTTTTTTTTGCCCGAAAAGGTTAACTCTTTCCGGGAGGGCCATTTTAACTTTTATTCCTTTAATAGCGGGGAGCTGGAGCACATTTTATACGTCGGTCTCCATTTTTCCTTGTTGCCCCGTTGAATACCTATCCATAAATATGACTTTCATGATTGTGGGATGTTGTGAAGTCTATTAAAATGCGTTTTCCCGTGGTTTCCGGTCCCCGGAGAAAAACGCCTTAAAATTAATAATAGCTCGCCGGAAGCAGCGATCGGGCTGCGGGTGGGCTTGTTATTTAAGTTGGCTACTGGAGCAGCGGGGAGAATGTTTTTTTTTCCCCGGAAAATGTGATCCAAAGGCCCGCAGCTCAATTTGAAATATTGGCCTGCTCGCAGCGTTACGCACGAACTCGAATCAGTGTGTAGCTCTCCATTTCCTTGCTCTCCTGGTCCATATCTATGCGTTAAAACAACCCCCAGTGTTCTAGGGTCTTTGGATAGCTAGTTCCGCGGGGGAACGAGTGATTGGGCTGGGGGTAACTTTGTTATTTAAGTTGGCTAATGGACCAGCGGGGGGAATGTTTTTTTCTCCCGGAAAACGTCATTCAAAGTCCCGCAGAGCGGTTTGAAATATTGCGCAGCTCGCACCGCTGCGCACGGCCTCGAATCCCCGTCAAACTCTCCATATTATTCATCCCCTATTAAATACCTATCCAACGAGCTATCAAACCATGTCTCTAGGCCACTGGGAACTGTAATTCTATTTTTAAAGAATGCTCTCTATTGTGAGGTAATAATCGCTTTGTTCTTTAGAGACTTTTGGGGTGAAAAAAGGCTCATTTAACCCCCGAACATGGGATTTTCCTGGGGCCACTTTCATTACACCAGTTAGCCTTGGGAGCACACGGTGGGATGTTTTTTTCCCCATAAAAATATCTTCCATACTTCCCAGGGCCTGTTTTAGCTTATTTTACCCGTCATAAAGGTCACCATGTCCCGCAGGAACATCTGAGCGAGACGGGGATGGTCTCCTTTTGTTCACGGGCTCTGGGAGTACCGGTGAGAGTTGAAATTCCTCGCCGAAAATAGTGCACCTTTTCCCGCGAGCCTTTTTAGTACGTTTTAGCGTGTTTTAGCGTCTTTTTCCGCTCGCAGCGTCCCGCACGCGCACGCGGGCCAGTCGAGCTTGGTGTCCCCGTGTTCCCCTGGTCCATACCTTTGCAACGAGCTGACCCCCATGATTGTGGGTCTTTCCTAGCGGGAGCTGCGTGCTTATTTCCCGGTAAACGTGCACATGCTGAACACAGGCCTTAAATAGCGTGGCTCCTCGCTGGAACGTGCAATCTGGCTGGAGGTGGGCTTGTTTTTTACGGCGGCTTATGGAGCAGCGGGACATGGGTGAAATCTCCCCGGAAAACACGCTCCAAGGCCCCGCAGAGCCATTTGAATACTTGGGGCCACTCCCACCTCCGCGCACGGTCTCTTTTCCCCGTCCATCTCTTCCATTTCCTCCCCTCTCCCCCCCCCTCCCCCACCCCCCACCCCACCCCCCCCCCCCACCCCCCCCCCCCCCCCCCCCCCCCCCCCCCCACCCCCACCCCCCCCCGCCCCCCTCCCCCCCCCCCCCCCACCCCCCCCCCCCCCCACTCCACCCACCCCCCCCCCCCCCCCCCCCCCCCCCCCGCCCCTCCCCCCCACCCCCCCCCCCCCGCCCCCCCCCCCCCCCCCCCCCCCCCCCCCCCCCCCCCCGCCCCTCCCCCCACCCCCCCCCCCCCCCGCCCCCCCCCCCCCCCCTCCCCCCCCCCGCCCGCCCCCCCCACCCCCCCCCCCCCCGACCCCCCCCCCCCCCCCCCCCCCGCCCCCCCCCCCCCCCCCCCACCCCCCCCGTCCCCCCCTGCCCCCCCCCCCAGCCCCCGCCCCCCCCCCCCCCGCCGCCCCACCCCCCCACCACCCCTCCCCACCCCCCTCCCCCGCCCCCCCACTCGCGCGCCACACACACACCCCACGCGCTCCGCACCCCACTCACCCCCACTCCCCACCCCACCTCGCGCCCCTCGCGCCCCGCCCCACTCACACGCGCGCGCGCTCCCCCGCACCGCCCCCCCCGCTCGCTCTCACCCCGCACGCCCGCGCGCGCGCTCGCCCCGCTGCGCACTCCCACGCGCGCCCCCCCCCCCACGCGCCCCCACCGCACTCACCCCGCACGCTCTCACTCGCCTCACGCACGCGCCCCGCGCGCGCGCCTCGCACACACACCCCTCCCCCCCCACCCCACTCCCCGCGCGCACCCCCACTCGCTCTCACGACTCGCCGCCCCCCCCCCCGCCGCACCCCGCTCGCCCCACGCGCACTCTCCACGCACCCCGCCCCTCGCCCCGCCCCACCCCACGCGCGCGCCCCTCGCCGCCCCCCACACGCACCCGCGCCCCGCCCCGCCCTCGCCCCACCCGCGCACTCGCACCCCGCGCGCGCCCCTCTCCCCGCACGCGCGCGCTCGCACCCGCGCGCTCCCCCGCGCACGCGCCCCCGCCCTCGCACGCCTCACGCCCGCTCCGCGCGCGCGCGCGCCCCACGCCCCCCACCCCTCGCTCACTCGCACCCCGCCCCCCTCGCGCCCCGCTCGCGCTCCCGCGCCCACCCCCCGCGCGCGCACCGCGCGCCCCACCGCCCCCCCCCCCCTCGCACCCCACGCGCGCGCGCGCGCTCGCCCCCTCGCGCCCCGCCGCTCCCTCCCCCACCTCGCGCGCACCGCCACCCCACCCCCCGCCCCACACGCGCGCGCGCGCGCGCCCCACGCCCGCACCCTCACGCTCGCGCCCCCCCACGCGCGCACGCGCGCGCGCGCTCGCCCCCCCCACCCGCCCAACCCCCCCGGTTTTTCCTTGCCCCCCTCCCCCGCCCCCCACTCGCCCGCGCTCCCCCCCCCAGCCCCCCGCCCCCGCCCCCCCCCTCCCTACCCCCTCCCCCCCCCCGCGGGCCCCCCCCCGCCCCCCCCGGCGCCCCCCCCCTCCCCCCCCCCCCGCCCCCCCCGGGCCCCCCACCCCCTCCACCCCGCGGCGCCCCCCTCCCGCGCCCCCCCGCCCCCGCCCCCCCCCCGCCCCCCCCCCACCCGCGCCGCCGACCGCCCCCCCCCCCCCCCCCCCCCCCCCCCCCCCCCCCCCCCCCCCCCGCCCCCGCCCCCCCCCCCCCCGCCCCCCCCCCCCACTCCCCCACCCCCCCACCCCCGCCGCCGTTCCCCCCCGTCTGCTTGCTTGGTCCATATCTATGCATGAGCGGACCCCAGTATTCTGGAAGGACCTTTAAAAATATTTATCCTCGGGTAACTGGTACTTGTGCTGGGGGTGTTCTTGTTATTTAAGTTGGCCTATTAATTATTTCCGTCCATGCCTTCTACATGACGTGTGTTCCTCCCCAGCACCTGTTCATCTGACTGAAGGATAAATTACGTGTTCATCTGACGGCTAAAGACATCTAAAGCCTCTTATGGCTCTTATCTGCTCAGTGCTAGTTAGATACTTTAGGCCAACCAAAAATACCTCGCTCATAGTTGGCCTGGTTAGCGCTGCGGCTAGCTGTCAGAGAGCCTCCACTAAGTCTGGAGCAGACAGCCTCCCTGCTGTGTCAGGCAGGGTACGGGGGTCACCTGCGCTAATCTGGTGACATAATGGGTGATTGGTCATGACAAACTTTTGACCTTGGTATGGGAATTGTTTTGGGATGTTATTGCCACAGGATTAGACAATTCAACAATTGGAGAAACAAAGGGATTTGTTTGTGACAAAGGAGAACATTGAAGGACATTGGTTGTAAGATTTAGACTGCATACTAGTCCATATTGCCCAAATAATCTGATACAAGGAATTTAACAACTGCATCCCCTTCTTTGTCCTCCATAGCGTGAGTGTTCCCGTCACACTTGTCCTTCAGCACACATGTGAAAGCTTGTCTTATGGCCATGTTAAAGCAGTAATCACATAATGATCCTGATCCTATTCACTTAATCAGGACTCCCACAGCGCTCCCAGAATGTTTGCTCTCTGATCTCCACTACCTTACATTGAAACAACACACCACTAATATGATCCTTTCTAACACATGACTATGTTCCTTTATTCTGGTGTACAATAATCATCATTATTTTCCTACGCGTACAGAGAGACAAAAATATTTTTATGACAAAAATCTTTACAGTCAATAAAATAAAAGAATTTGATTGATTACATTGTTTAAAAAAAGTATTGTATCAATTCTACACTATTTACAAAGACAGTAGCCCAGTTGTTGGTGTTTGAGTGTGTGAGAATGGTATTTACAGCAGGTCCATACCTAAAATAGACACATTTAATAGGACACAGGAACACTGAGTGGTGAAGGTGAGGGTCAGAATTCAGGGTTCTGTGGGAGGGATTTAGCTGCCAATCTCAAATGTCCTCCCCAGCTTTGTGGTTACCCTTGTTCCCTCCGGTGCCTGCCCCTTTCCCCCTCACTTTGGCTCCAGCCCTACACTCCAGAGTTCCCCCTCTCTCCAGCCCTACATCCCAGAGTTCCCCCTCTCTCCAGCCCTACATCCCAGAGTTCCCCCTCTCTCCAGCCCTTCACTCCAGAGTTCCCCCTCTCTCCAGCTCTACACTCCAGAGTTCCCCCTCACTTTGGCTCCAGCCCTACATTCCAGAGTTCCCCCTCTCTCCAGCCCTACATCCCAGAGTTCCCCCTCTCTCCAGCCCTTCACTCCAGAGTTCCCCCTCTCTCCAGCCCTACATTCCAGAGTTCCCCCTCTCTCCAGCCCTACATCCCAGAGTTCCCCCTCTCTCCAGCCCTACATCCCAGAGTTCCCCCTCTCTCCAGCCCTTCACTCCAGAGTTCCCCCTCTCTCCATCCCTTCACTCCAGAGTTCCCCCTCTCTCCAGCCCTTCACTCCAGAGTTCCCCCTCTCTCCATCCCTTCACTCCAGAGTTCCCCCTCTCTCCATCCCTTCACTCCAGAGTTCCCCCTCTCTCCATCCCTTCACTCCAGAGTTCCCCCTCTCTCCATCCCTTCACTCCAGAGTTCCCCCTCTCTCCAGCCCTGAGACCTCAGAATGACCGCTCCCCTCTCCTTCACACTCCTACCCAATCTCAGTAGCACAACCCAGCCTTTTTAAGATGAATGCAGTAGAAGTTGAACTTGTAGAAGAAGCTGTGTTTTGTGTGACATGTCATTTATTTTCTTTACATGTAGCCTATTATTTACCTACAAGTGAAATCACTATAAAAAACACTGCTCATTGAGCTACCAATACCAACTTGACTCCTTAACCTTTAGAACCTTGGGAGGGGGGGCTGCATAGCAACCACCATCCCCACACCTCTCTGAAAACGACACACCTGCTCACCTGACCTTGTAGTACTGACCTTACGTTTCACATTAAAAGGAAAAAATATACTTTCACATTGTGGTCAAATGCAAATAATTTGATAGTATGCATTTTTTGGTGTTAGACCATTAGCTTGTTGGTTTGTTGTGTTCCCACATTTGAGTAGACAGGAGGGAAATTAAAAATCAAATAAAAACATGAAATAAGCAATAACATTCTTTACCTATGAAACAAAGAGAGAGAATCCCACAGTGAGAATCTGCTTCAAAGCAGAGCTGTCGTCTGAGTTGGTCTACGTATGCATGAGCATGTGTGGTGACTGTGCGTGTGTTTCTGTCTTGGGTGTGAAGGGTCACATTTTTGCATAAATTCTGCTATCCTTTTTCTATATTTACGGGACCTATGATGTACTTTCCTTTACACAATACTGAAGTCCACTTGTGTGTATTTATCCAAAAGCAAGCCAAATGTGTTTATAATATTGTTTAGGATGTTTTATATGATAAAATAGGAGCAACACCAATCTCACTCTCCCTCTCTCTCTCTCCCCTGTTCAGTGAGAGTGGTTTCAGTTTGTATGGGCGGAGCTTGTTCAGCTCACCGTGGCGATGGGAGCCTCCGCTCCCTCGTCCACCTGATTGCCTTTGCCCATGTTCTTCATATTAGCCATGATGTCAGTGAAGGTTTCCTTCACAGTCTTCTCCAGGATCCAGCCCTCACTCTCACTCTCGGGGTCTTCTGGGTTGGCCAGGGTGGAGAGGGAGGTGTTCACGTATTGCAGACCCACCATCACACCCACCTGCAGGGTAGAGGGAGAGTCGTCACCCTAGGCCTGGTGGCACACTCTACCTTGACCCAGACCCCCAGCATCCCCTCAGCCTTAACCCTCATGGCCACCTGGTGGTAAACATTTCTAGGTTTCAGTTTCAAAATGGAGGAGAAATGTATTGTGTGTAGCTGCGCAACCAGTCCTGTTCAGAACAAAGTTACATTATGTGACAAGCCTGAATTTAAAGATTACATTAAAATAAAAATGCATGGTGCAGGGTTGCCGATGTTGTCAGTGTCCTGGTGTGTTTTTTTTCTTTTAAATTCAGTCTCGTCACGTTACGTGACTGTTCTGTGCCACTGCTAGCTCGTCAGATTGAGTGACCGTAATATGTAGTCTACTGTAATCTTGCACTAGTAAAATATTATGTATTTTTATTTTACACAAATGTTGTGTAAAAGTGGTGTTTTGGTCGATATTGTGAGTACATGAACCCAAGTCTGCACGCTTGGCCATGACTACAACAGTGACCTTAGAGAACTACAACTCTGTATCAACCTGTCGGACACGCCTCCGAGCGTGGTGAACTGTGGGAAGGCAAGCGGTGCAGAGCGTAAAAAAAACGCTGTAGTGAACACGTAGGGTTAGGGTTAGAGAGCTCTGGTGGTTAAACCGTATCTAATCATGGGTTGCAACTGGACAGCCCACGTAACTCTCAATTTATCATCCAGGAAAGACAAAAGTCTTGTGGGTGAGAATGTGAATCTCTGCTCACACAGCAAATGTAACTACAACTCCTGGGACCACTTACACACAAACACCACATTGAAGAACATCAAAGATTGATAAACACCAACACAAAGAATACAGATTCCAAAACATGACAGATAATGTGGACATAGTACACATAGTACACAAGTACTTAATTCATTCCAGGAAGTGGGTTAGTGTCTGGCTCCGCCCCTGGTGGATCTACAGGACAGCTATCTGTGCCACCCTGGGGACACTTACGTAACCATGGCTATTCCAGGTGTAGGATCTATTTGGTTGTTTTTGTCTTTGATAAGCTTAAGATGTCTTAGTCTAAGTCGTTAAACAAGTCTACTACCTGATTTTATGATTTCTAGATCGGACGAATCCCTTTTATGTGAGCTGAGTAAATCATTCTGAAAACCAAATGTATCAAAATAAAGGTCTGGCACACATTCTGTTAAGTACCGGACTGAGAAAGGAAGAAATGATGACAAGCACATAGCTGTTATGGTGACTGTCTGAAGTGGATGTGATGATATGCGAAAGCTGAATGTGGACACAGAAGGATAGCTGGGTAGATGCAGTCATGCTTTTTTCTAAGGGTACTTGTGAGCTAACATGTAGCAGGGGCCACAACCCACACACAGCAGCCTGGGGCCACGGAGGGATCAGGGAACAAGGCATGCATTTCACAGTTGTGGAGAGGCTGAGTCATTGTGTTTGTGTGTGTGGGGGTTCCTTTACCTCCAGCATGGTCACCAGCAACACCAGGGCTCCTATGGTGTTCATCAGGCCTCCGTAGTAGGAGAGCAGGGCATCGCGGCAGCCCCTCTTCCAGATGTTCAGGTCCTCGGTGTAGTGGTCATAGCTGTAGTGGGCTGTGTTGTTGGTGACCTGGTACTGGATGCAGGGTCTGGGGGAGCTGGGGTTACAGCAGCTGAAGGGAACCCCATCCATTAAATACTGACCATCCACATTGCTGCCAATACGACTGCAGAGGGAAGGGCAGAAGACAAAGGTCAGCATCCTATACATTAAATTTGTCATAGATCAGTAACGTATTTGCTCATATTTGACCTATTTGAGCTACAATGAATAATAAACCTTTCCCTAAATGGTTTCCTAGCCCTACAAAAGACGAAGGATGAAGGATTCACTTCATCAAAATAACAAAACACTATGAGGAAAAAGCTACCACAACTTACTATGACATCCCGTAGCTTTAATTTACTGAATGTCAAGGCCTTGTGTTAAACACCTCTACATCGGGCAGTGTTCACCACTACTTAGACTAAGGCTGTGTCTACTACCGCGCACTTGTGCACTTCGAGCACTTACTTTCAGTGCTTAGGGCGCTTACGCTGAAAAACCAAAATAATTCAGTGCACTGAAAGTACCCGGATGATGCACTGCAAACGGTCCAAAAATGAAGTGTCCGACGATGGACACTACTCGCCCTAAACGGGCGCCATCTTGGCTACGTAGCGGAAGAGGAGGAGTCCAGTGACAGAAATACAAGCGGGTTTGTTTCGCGGGTTTAGTTTCTCGGGTGTCGCGAGCAGATTTGCGTGCGTCACTTCCCGCTAAGTGGGTAAGTAAAGTGTTCCAGTTTAGACAGCACTACTCAGCAACTGAGTGCACTGCAAATGTAAGTGCACTACATTGCAGTGCACTACATTGCAGTGTACTTCGTTAAGTGCGCGGTAGTAGACACAGCCTAAGGCTTATTTAATTAAGCAGTGCCATTGCAGATTAGCCTGGCTGTGCCCACCTACGTACTTCCGCTCAATTTTTATTTTGCTTCTGTACTACATCGAACAGAGGGAGTGGCTGAGAACGATAACGTTGATGTTGTGCGCTAGTTTGTGTTGTAGTTCCGTAATGGCGGCGGAGAAAGATGCGAGCGAAACCATTCGGTCTGTTGTGGCAACACTGCCAAATATCCAGAAACTAAAGCCGGAGCAAGAACAAGTGTTGCTGAGTTTTCTTGGTGGCAATGATGTTGTGGCCCTTCTCCCCACGGAGTTCGGGAAAAGTTTGATTTTCCAGCTACGGCAGCTAGCTCCGTTACAGTAGTGGTGAAGGAGTTGGCTAAGGCGAACGCTAGCTATTGGTTATGGCAGATCAGAGTGGCTCTGGGCAGATCCAATCGTTTTAAACTTCAACAGAGTACCCGCCTACAAGGAAGTCAACGTTTGTCAATGGAGCGAGGCCAGACTCTCTGTACAAATGAAATGTACGAGAGTCTGGTTAGGACCAGGCTATTTGCAGATGGCTTGGATGCTGATTAATCATCCTACTGTAAAATGTTTTATTGTAATAGGAAGTGCATCAAGAAGTGTTTAAGTATTTCAACATAAAATTGGTCAGCACAAAGGTCCATTCCATCTGACCCACATGTATTTGATCTAAGATAATGTATTCAGCCTAAGTGTCTTCATTCAAGTCTCTGCCTGTTAAGCTTTTTTTAATGTAATGTAACTATAAAAAGTAACTGTGGCTAATGCAACAGCTAATGGAGATCTGACTACATTTGAAAGTGAAATAAACTGCAACATATCTGCTTGGCCTGTATGTGACCGGATTAACCCCTTTAACCCTGACAAAGGCAATTAACTCAAGAGGCAGTATGTGCCTCATTACAGGTCACACTGTCACAGGGCTGATTACAATCTCCTTACAGAGAAACAATCATTGACTGTGCGTGTCTTTGTATGTGAAAGAGCATTAAGTCATTCTAAGTCCTTCCCCACAAATTGGAGAAATGCACCGTCAAGTAGCAATGCTGAATAAGATGAAATAAAAGTTTTGCAAGGAGGGTGTCATTGAAATGTTTTTAAACAATGTCTGGCACAGTACTTATTTATGGTCTCAGTAGTTGCACACTCTTATGACAAGCTCTGGGTCAGTCAATCTCTAATGTGTCTAAATGTGTCTCTCATTCTCTCAATCATACTCATTTGTTAAATTGCGTCAAGGTACACTGGTGAATCTGTGTGTGCAAGGAACTATTTGGCAATGTCTATTCATATCATGTTGCCAGCTCCAGTGCTGATTGGACAAGACAGTAAATCCTGGAGGATGAAGAAATTCAATCCAAGAGGATTTGAGTCTGAGAACACCACCCGATACCCGTAACACACTCATTGTAGGTAAAACCACAACAATTAAAACGTATACTGACCGGATACCCCCCCCCCTTCATAAAATCCATAGAAACAGTCCATCCTGTTACAGCTATCCAACATCTTCACTAACACCTCAAATCCACCAACCCTGTACTCCTTCTGTTACCTTACACAGAAAATAGCCTCATATTGCTGACCTATTTTCCTAATTGCTCATCCATGTAATCTAAACCCTTGCCACAACTGGAAATCAGAGCTTAACTCTTATTCACAGGGTATGTGGTCAACATATCGTCATATCTATGTACAAAAGTAGCCTTAGACACCTGTGTGTTTTTCTTCATTCAAGACAACAGTCCTTAGTGTTTGCATTTAGTCATTTAGCAGACGCTCTTATCCAGAGCGACTTACTCCCCCGAGGCAAGTAGGATGAAGTGCCTTGCCCAAGGACACAACGTAATTTGCACGGTTGGGAATCTAACTGGCAACCATCTGATTAATAGCCCGATTCCCTAACCGCTCAGCCATCTGAATCCCTGCCCCTGTGGAAACACACGCTGATATAGTGCTGGGTTGGACTTGCATTCTACCATCTAGATGCACAGGTAGGTTTAGGAATGTGTAGCTCAACATAGATGGGTCACTTACTCTTTTACTTCTTTTGCCCCAAAGTTCAGGTAGCGGTTACTAACCCACTGGATTTCAAACCAGTCTTTGTAGTTGTTGTTGCCACAGCAACGGAACTCCATTTGCATCATGTCCAGGGTCCTCTTCATGTAGCAGCGGCCAGGGGTGTCTGTGTCTTTGTAGAACTTCATGCCGTTCTTCAACCCCTCTGCCAGCGTAAACTGCAAGGGAATTCTCATAAGAAAGCAGAGCAGAGCCGTCAACACCAGAAGGGCGTTGAATATCACGCACGACACCAGGAAGGGCTTCAGCATGGGCTTCCACTTGGCAAACTTGGTAGGATCCAGGGAGTCATAACAGATCTTGCCTCCAAAGGCGTTGATGCCACAGGCAAGCAGACCCACTGCAATGAGCAAGTTGGGAACAAAGTGGCTCTCGTTGTTGTCCATGAGCTCTGAGCGTTTCCGCAGCTCAATCTTAAAGAACAGGCCCATGCTGAACACCAGCACCCCGGCCATCACTGAGAACCAGTACATAAACCAGACAAACTGGGCCAGTTTGACACGCTTTTTCAAGTCAAACTTCACCTTCATGAGCGCCATTTTTTTTACCTTTGATGAGTTCTTAACGGTTATAAACAGATACTACACAGATAGCTCGCAAGCTGTAGGGAACTTATCCAGCCTTGGACCCTTAGTCTTCACTTCTGTGGCCTCAGTTCAACCTCAGGTCCTGTGAACTAGTCTCTGTGATCAGGGTCTCCTCTGGATGGTCCAGCAGGACAGGAGAGTCAGCCCAGATCTATAATCCATCCCAAAGTGAAGAAATTGAGAAGACACGAACGAAGAGAGATTGTGGTTATTCCTCAAGTCTATTCACCCATACCGCATCAATCTCCAAAATCTCTCAATGGGCCACTGAGTAATGTTCTCTCTGTTAAATGTTTTCTTGTCCAAAACTTTCCCTCCTAACGTGGCTGATCTTACAGGTAAAGCTAATCGTGATGTTCCTTTCCCTGCGAGCAGACGATTGCTGAGGATCCTCATGATTAAACTCAAAGTTGCAGTACGTCATGCTAAGCCCCTGTAAGTAGCCTGATCCCATTTGCAGAAATCCTTCTCCAGAAGATGAGCCTGGTCGTAAGCTGTTGCAGGGGACCATAATTGGTTTGAATGTTCACGTGGTTAAGGTCGCCCCAATGGAAGCATGAGGGCACAGTAATAAGGACAGTTAACCACACCTGGAAGGTGAAGGTGGAGCCAACTGCGTGAATACTATTTTCACAGGGGTCTCTGAGTTCAGCAGGCCGGATGTTATTCTACACAATGGAAAAAGGTGCTGTTCAACTAATGCCTCTCTAATTCCATCATAGTAAGTGAAGCTGCACACCACGCCAATGCCTACTGTATACCTGCCCATGACCCAGTTTGTTCTGCCTGCACTCCATGTAGCCTCTCTGACCTGTCTGTCACTACACACTAAAGAGCAGGAAGTAGAGACTTACCATCAGTTTGTCATTAAAGCTAGATGTTGCTCTAGAAGACTTTTATAGATCAGCTTCAACTTTGACACATAAGCTAAATACACCTAATACACTACGAAACAGAAAGAAATAAGAGGTATTTAAGTCAGGCCTTCAGCCATTTTTATTCATATTGTTTGATCAAAGACACAGAGCAAATGTATGTGAAGTTAAGTACATCAGTTAACAGTTTAGATATTTTTATCAGTGTCAGGTTGGGACTGAAGAACAGTATTTTATTGATCTATTGACTGATTTAAAGTCCACTTGTGATGGGTGTGTACTTCTAGACATCCCAGTCATTTCTTCTGTCAGGTTCTGGGATGACAGTCCAGTTGGGGGAGGGGGTGCTTGTGGCAAGCCAATTAAAGTCATCCACTTGGGTCCAGTTGTTTCGATTCTGGTCCAGACCAGACACAAGGAAGTCACTGTCCAGGCCGGGGTATGACCAGGAAAAGGGGGCAAAGCGGACCCTTTGGCAGTCCTCTATAATGGCTCGGCTTGTGACATGCAGATACACCTCAGTGTCAGTGGTGTTGTGGGTTCTTAGTTGCTGGCAGGGGAAGACCAGAACGCAGTTTGTACAGTGGTCAACAAATATTGAACTAGACACCGGTCCACACAAGATCTCACAGTCACGGACATGTTTAATATGCAAAGTACTTGGGGCACCAAAGAGACGAACTTTGCAATTAGTCAGGTGGGTCAGCAGAACATCTTGTTTTTGTATCTCCTCAGCTGACTTGATCAGAGTCTGAGAACTGATGTGGGAGAACCCGCACTGATCCGGATGGAAAGTTCCGAGCAATTTAACACCACCAGAATCGACAGTAGTGGCAGGTCCTGGGGAATCGGCGACTATTGCGGTTACTTTTGGGTTACTTGCACCAGCATTACGAGAACGAAAGGCAAATTTTTTCTTGGGCAAAATCACCTCTCTTTTCTCAGTCAGGGAGGTTTGCATTTTTTGAAGAGACGCTTGTGCCTGTCTCAGCTCGTACTGCGTCAGAAATGTCATGCTATCGTTTAAAAACTTTTGGAGTTGTTGTGTCTTCAGTGTCACCTGTTCCAGCGTTTGCGTCTGCAAACGCACAGTCATCCTCAGAGCAGGCCGAAAGGAGTCTCTCAATTGCCAACCGCTCGCTTTTAAACGTGCTTGAGAAGAACTCGCTCCTCTCTTCGGTTACGGACACGCTCTCTTTTGCTTCCTTCCGCCTTTCTACATCCTCTAGCCTCAACTGATCACGTATTAGTAGCCTCTCTGGAATTTTAACAGTGTCGCTGGGACCTGAGTCACCATTTCCCTGACCATCGCTGTTCAAAACATCCATTTCCACTGACAAATTCTTGTAGTAGCCTACTGTAGAAATCTAGAATCAAAATATGATTGTCACCGTAGGTAGGACCGAGGAACAACAAGGAAGTGGTGATCCCACTTACGAACAAACTCCTCTCTCATTGGATAGAAGATATCTTATGAAGTGTGCTGGAATGTGATTGGTGAATGCAGAAACGCGTGCGTAGGATCTGGGTTCAGCTTGCACGGCGTTGACAATATGAAAGAGTGGGAGGGGGAACATTGGTCCGAAATAAAATAATTTTAGCTAACATAATAGCAAATTTCCACGTCCTCTTTTTTGAGAAGAAATATATATATAACTATGATTACAAAGGTATTACATTTCGAAACCCAGTCTATATCCATGCATGCAATAGGGATGTGTGCCTATTTAATTGAAAGGAATACATGCATATTGAATGCAAATTATTAGAGCACGGATGTAAAACATTACTTCAGTGAAATGTTCGAATGCAATCCAAGTATTGTCAATGACACAACTCAGTTATGTACACTAACAACATTGTTTAAGTTATGTCAGTGTAATGGGGGGCAGAATAATACAATTACATGTTTGGGGTAAACAAGTAGTGAATCTACGGATTTCTCACTGAACCATAACGTAGACAGTGTATGGCTATGAGCTGCTGTCAAATTAAGGTGTGGCATCGATTTCTGGCCCGCCCCCTACCGTTTGTTATGGTCAAGACCACAATTGCAATTTTACATTTTTATAGGAAGAGAAATATATATATAATTTGAGTTAGAAAGTAGAGGGGAATTAATCTATGATAACAGATAGCTTTGTGTCGATATAATATATTTTACTGGTGAGTCCTGTATGAGTACTTATTGTGCTGTAGGTTTCTGTGATGCTGCCTTCTGTGCACTACCCCGACGACCCGTGCGGTGATGGCGAGGAAACCCCGTTGACAAGGCACTGCTTTTTCATGACGGTGAGTTTCCCTTTGAGTGTATTATAATTTTGTGATAAAATTTTCAAGGAAAAAACACACACAACCTCCTTCCTCTCTTCCTTCAGGGAGGGAAGAGAGTGAGAGTGCAGAGAAAAATCTATCTGAGACAGAAGAGAGACAGTGAGAAAAATATATGTGGGAGAGGGAGAAGGAGGAGGAGGAGAAGGAGGGGGGAGCAAATTAAAAGTTGCCAAATGGAGATATTGGGTTTCAAGAGGAGTGAGACAGTAGTAAGGGTTTGCCTCTTTTTGGTCGTCTTCGTGTTATGCTAATCGAAATAAATATTTATAGCTCAGCACTGTTTAGTCCTTTTGCCGTAACAACGAATTCTACCCGTCGTTTCTAAAATAGACTACGGCAGCGTAGCCAGCTAGCCAACCTTGACAGGCCGGTGGTTACCAGTAAAATGTTACGGAGTGGCTATCCTGAAGAGCTGCTTGTTTGAAGACTTGATGCTCGCGTAAATTCCCCTATTGAAATCGTCTGTTCAGCAAATCGAGAGAAATGTGACGTTTTGCATGCTGGCAGATGAACTAAAAAGAAGAAATGGAAGCCTCCCTCGTCTAACCCCAGCAGAGAAATTGCGCGTCAGCGACGACGACTAGCTAGAGAGGCTGGAGAGGACGAGGACAAGCTTTTGTGCTCGGATGAGATTATCATTGTCGATGCAGTCTATTTTTGGACATAAAAATCGCTAGCTGTAGCTACATTAGGTGACTCCTATGCGACGATTCTATACAGTTTAATTGACCCGCTAAACGACCGTGTTAGGCTGTGGAACTGGGGATAGCACAATGCTAAGGGGGACAGTTTTGGAGGGTGTTATTTCGATATCGAAAGTTAGCCTAGTTAGCTAGCTAATTGGGTCAAACATTTCGACAAATTCGTATGTACTAGTTTATAAATTACTGCGACCGCGTATGGCTGGGTAGTTGCATCTGCGCTTACATTAATTAATTAGGTAGAGCGAGCTGGGTTCTGGCTGTTGACGAACTGTTTCAAGCTTGTTTCAGTAATTTTGTCGCCATTTCACTTAAAGGCTAGAGCTTCTGTAGCAATTCTAGCTGTCTGTGTTAAAATTAGATTGGTTGGCAGCAATTATTTAACATATTTGCAAACCGTGGCCTCTAAATGTATTCACATTTATATGTTTAATCCAATTTCAACCAATTTAGCTCAATCCACGTGTCACATATACCTCCTGCTAGGGCTGCACGTATCGCACAAGTCTGCTAATTTATAAAAATGTTGAGCTAGCACTACGACGTAGCTAGCACTAGCTCAACAAAATGGATCCAACAAAAATGCGTAGTCTGACTGTGTCGACCGTACTAGCTAGGTAGCTATTTATCTCTAGCTAGATATACCAACACTGTCCATAGAGATACCAATTTGCTCTGGCTGAACATGTGAAATAAAACAACCACTGTATTAACTGTTTGGTTCATTATTTGAAGTTAGATGGTTAGCATAGGTATCGAAATGGTAGCCGTGTTAGCTAGAGCTATTAGACCGTCTCTATTTTCATTGTTCTTTCGTCACTTCTGGGTAAAGACAGCAGTTGGGTAGCTACATACATAAACAATCTGAAAGGAAATGCATTTTAAATTAAATCATTTTAATTCCATGTTTACTTGCAACATCCATTTTGTTTTGGAACATCTAGTGAACTGGCTGAGCCAGTACAGTTTTTCTTAAGTAAAGATGGTGGCTGGGTTAGTGCAGCAGCTGCCATTTTGAAAGCAAGATTATGTACACCATGATTTTGCTGAAAGCACATGCATGCTACACGAAATATTTGATACGAACATGTCATCTGAATATGTATTTATACTCTTCAAACTGAAAAAAAGACTCCCCTTTCCTGGGAAAAACACAATTCCAACTTCCATTCAACATTGCATTAGACATTTGAAAAACATGCTGGTCTCCTGAATAGTCCTAACAATGACAAACCACACTATTTGAATGCCTGTCAACACTCCATATTGTTCAAACAATTGCATCAAATGGAGGAACGGTCATATTTTAGTACATGTCAAAAGTACAAAGACATCCTTGGTATTACTCCACTTATTCATATTCAATCAGCTGTGGCAGCTGATTTGACTGGATGAGCAGGCTGTGTGGAAGATGATCGAGAAAGTGCTCCACTGTCTAATAACAAGGAGGATCCTATGGCCAGGCTTTTAATGGCTATAGTACTGCTATTCTTAATGTACCCCCCCTTATCTCTTGCTCTCTTTTCACACACACTCCCACCCTACAGGATATAAAGGGTGTTCAATGACTGATTCCATGCTCTCTGCCAGAAAGCTGTGAGTGAATGCTTAAGATATTTTCAACACACCACATATTGTCTAGCAGTTACCATACGACAATGCTGATGTATTCACGTTCCCCTAACAAAGGGTAGTTTGGTACCATGAAACCTTGTGTCTGCTAGTTGAGGTTATGATATACATTCACATTTCCCTCACTGTACGGCTTCTTCCTGCACCGTTCTGTCAGGTGTCATGGATGATGAGGAAGATCGTCGTCTTCTGGATATTATTGGGTAAACAACTCCAAATATGTTCTAGAAACGTCAAACCATCTGCTCTGAGTGCTTTATCAGACACGAGCATCATGTACAAGCCATTTACAAGCTAAGTTCATGTTTAGAAACTGCCCATGCTGATTTTTGCTTCCCCGTTGTCTTTGTCCCTTTTCATCTGGTTTGCCCCCTTTTGTCTTCTATCTGTTCCTCATAGAGATGTGCAGGCGTTAAATGACTATCTCCATGGCTCCAACAACAAGTCTGTAAGTGTGCTCCACTGACTGTCCCCACAGTGTCAACAGTTTGAGACCTCTGGGTTGTATTTTCATAAGACACTACACCACAATAACAAACATTTTGCTACCAGCAACACATTTGAGCACTGAACAATGACAACATTTCTGCATTTTCTGTGAGATTTGTGAGGTCTTAGCATTGATGATCGTAGAAATGTAGGGAGATGTATGTCTTCTGTGTCATGCTTGACAGCCTGGTCTCTGCAGATCGAGGAAGATGATGTGACTAATGCAGCGTATGGGCCTGCGGGGAGCTTCTTTGCTGGAAGCGCTGTGAGTTGACATATTTTGACATATACATACCTTTTCTTGGGGTCTGTCCTCTAAACCCCACCCCTTCCCATCTCTCCTGTCACAGGCTGGAGCCAACTCTGACCTCAAGCATGGGACCTCTTCCCTGGGGGAGTTTGCTGAAGACTCGACGGGGACAGGCCTTCAGCTCTCCAGTAGCCTGTCGTTCATCGAGGATGAGCTGGGGGAGGCGGCATCCCCTGGAGGGGTGGAGCTGGGTGGAGAGGACCAGCCCTTTGACATACTCCAGAAGTCCCTTCTTGAGGCAGACATTACTGAGCAGACTATGGCCCAGGAGGCCTTGCTGGACTCACAGCCGCCCTCGGTCCAGGCCACATCCCCCTTCCCCTCCCAGCTGGTCTCTGGGGGGTATGGAGGGGGGACGGGGGTTGTTACCACAGCGACGGCAACGTTCTCTGGGGGTCAGTTCCTCCAGGGGATATCCCAGCTGCCTAATGGCTCGGCCGGGCATATCCAGGTGCTGGGTCCGTTTGGGGGTGGCGGTGGGGTTATGACGTTGAGCAGCCTGGACAGGTCTCCTCAGATCCTGCTGAGGCCCGGCGCCCCGGCCACCACGGCGCAGGTGTTCACCCCACCCCCAGCTCAGCTGGGCCAGGTGGGCTTGCCCTTCAAGAACATTCCTCTCCAGAACATAATCATCCAGAGAGGTCCAGGAGGGACACAGACACTGGTCAGACCCATCCAGCCTAAACCCCCCCAGTCTGGGTCTCAGACTTTGTACAGCCTGGGCATCCAGCCTACCACCACCACTGCTAATGTGGCTAACACAGCGAGCCCAGTAGGGGGACAATACACAGCCAACGGCTCTATCCTGGTTCACTCTCCTCTGGGGCAGGGACAGGCACAGGGGCAGTACTCTGTGGCTCTTACACCAGCCACCACGGTCCACAATGGCCCCACAGACCCCAACAACACCCTTCTCACCAATCAGAATGCAGTGCAGCTTGTTGCCGGGCAGAACTTCACAGCCACGGCTGGAGGTCAACTCATTGTTAACCAAGGCGTGGCAGCAGGTGTGCCGGTTGGGGGTTGGTCAACATTCCCTGGTAGCAGTTCTGTCCCTGGCCAGGCAGCATGTAACCAGCGTCTGACGCTGGTGGGCCCAGGAGGAGTGGGCAGGGGGCAGGTTTCTGGGAGCCCAGTGCAGCGCCTGGTGGTGACCCACAACAGCTCCACCCTATCCCCTGGCCTGGCTCCTCAGGAGCAGCAAGACTACACCCAGGTACAGCTGCTACCTCCAGATACCTGCATCTGCTTCTCCTCTCTGTGGCCTTCCCACTACTTTCCTCCTGCCTTTACTACTTAAGGAATATGTGTTTGTCTCTTTATAATATAAGTATGTTCTCCAACTGCTATGGTTTGATTGTCTGCTGTGAGTGAAATGTCCTTGTCTTCCTCAGGATTCTTCATCACCTGGCCTTTCCCAGGATGGTTCACAGGCACAGCTTGTCAACCTCCTTGGCACCAAAGGTCAGGACTCCCTGCTGATTGCACAGGTACCAGAGATGTTGCTGTGTGTTTGTGATGGGGTGGGGGTGATAGAGGAGATAGTGATTGTATGACAGTGAGACGTGTGCTGGTCAGTGTGATGACGAGGCTGTGATCTCCCACAGGGCTGCACCCACAAGCGTCCAGCACCCCACCAGCTCACCAGAGGAGGCATGTGAGTGCTCACACTGGCTGTATGGCAGAACATCTGTGTTTGGAGGAAGCCTTTGGAGGATTGCCTTTATGTCAAAATAATTTGACCACGTCCTCTTACTGTGTTACAGCTGCATAGGCCTCCAGTGTCCTGCAGTTTTTTGATTGTGTACGTTTTCTCTCCTTCAGGATTTTGCAGCAGCTGAGAAAGGATCATTCTGGAGTGTTGTCAACAGACTACAGGCGTTTCACTTCGTTGGAAGATACGTTTCACAGACTCATGCCCTATCATGTGTTCCAGGGCGCTGCACCAAATCATGAGTTCTATCTTGGTAAACTCCACCTTGTGTTTGAAATAATAGAAATGGGCAAGGCTCTGAAAAGAGAGGTGTCCGTTTGTCTGTGTGTGAACTCGCTGTCCTTTTGTTCACAGTGGATGAGGAGTTTGAGTCTGTGGCTACACAAGTACTGAAGAGAACCCAGGCCATGGTTAACAAATACAGACGTCTACTCATGGTGGAGGCTGAGGTAATACACACACTCTCACACACACACCACACACACACACACACATACACGTTCTGCTACTAACTGCAGGTCCTTCCTGTCCTGTCCAGCGCTCTAGTCCTTCTTCAGAGATGGTGATGATCGACAGGACCTTCAACCAGGAGGAACGTAGTAACCTGACCCAAGACAAGAGGATGGTACTAGTTGACCCAGGTACAGACTGCTGCAGTGTTGGCTAAGATGTTAAGAGGGACAAGCCACAAAGTGAAAGGTGTTTGTGTCAGAACAGCTGTTGATAGTGTGCTCTCTGTGCAGATGGATTCCTGGAGGAGTTCTGCTGTGGAGTGAAACCGTCCCCTGCCCTGCCAGACCCCTACCTCCCTCCCCCCTCCACCAGCTGCAGACAGACAGGCACTGGCCCCCAGGGGCCAGGGAGGACAGACCCCCAGGCCGGGTATGGGGACCCGGGGGGGGGTGGAGGAGGGAAGGAAAAGGGGGGTCTGTCTCAGCACATTGACACATCTGCCAAAAGCATCCTGGACCTTAAAAGGACACAGCAAACCTACAGCTCTAACAACAGCCTCGTAGCTGCCAGTAACCATCAGCACGCCAGCCTCTCTCCACCTACAGCCCTGGCAGCAGGACCCACTCACTACCAGGTGTCTCAGCTGTCCTCCCCATCCCTCCAGCCCCACCTCCCCCCGAGCTGTCCTCGCCCCCAGCCACAGACACAGACTCGGTCCTGGAGGCAGCGGTCAACAGCATTCTGGAATGTTAGACCTGCCACCTGCTGCTCCGACTGCTCCCAGCCTCCACCCAGCCTCCACCCACTCACCACATACTCTCCTGGGTGGGACTCTTATTTAGTCACTTTTTGTGTTTCAACATTCCCTCCCTCCCTCCCTCTGTCTGGGTGTGTTAGGGTTGGAGGTTGGCTCTGTGGTCCTATCCACACCCCTGCACCCCTCGCTGCGCATCGCCGTGCTCACTAACTGTGCAGAGGAACGAGGATGAGGAGAATTTGAATGATCCTGTGCCTGAGAAATTCTGTGTTGTCTTTGACACGTTTACAAGAAGCATTGTCTTCTGCAACTGACACGGGAGTCAGAGATGAGTTGGGAAGGGAAGTTTGGATTGTTCCTCAGAGGAATATGGAAATGATACAGTACAACACATTCTGCACAGATGATCTGGTTCAGCCATGCCATTTAGATGACTCCCCATTCACACAAGGATTGGATCATTTCCGTAAAACAAGTGTGGAATGACATCACTATCTCATCTCTCTGCCTGTCAGCTGACTAGAACAGTCTATGATGACAATAGGTTTTTTCTCCCATAACTGAATTAAGTTAACCACACACACATACACACAATGTGTCTAAAAGCATTTTTTGCCAGTTTTCTGTCATTTGAACTATTTTGGCATTTTTCTTTTGTACCTTAAAGGTATGTGAACCCCCTACACACCTGTACACACACGGTGTGCTTGTGTTTGGGGGGGTAAACCCTCAGATTGAGGGAGATATGTTACAACATGTTTATCTTTTTTTGTGTTGATGGAATCGTTTTCCTTGTAATTTTTAAATGTCACTTGTGATATAAGTGATGACCTAGCTTTGTGATCACAGTAAGTTGATGTGTGAATGATTCATGTGATTGACCCTGGCTGCTTATGTCCAGCCTTTGCATATTGCTCTATGCTAGTACGTGTTCTGATGTCTGCGTCTCTTCACGTGTGTGATGGTGCGTGTTTGGTCATGTCAGTCCATTACCTCATCATCCTTCACTCATGTTGTCCTTCCCTGTGAGGGCCCAGCGTGTCCACAGAGCTCTGTAGTCCCACTGGGGAAGGCACTGGGGGTCTTGCCGAGGTAGTCATGCCAGCTGGGGGAGGTCATCCTCCAGGCCTTGTTATGTGACCGGTACCTCCAGCTCTCTGCATCTGAACCCCACTTGTCTGCAGATCCACCCTGAGAGAAACCCCCGTGTACACCCCCGTGTACAGTGTGGAAGAGGGGTTCAGCCTGCTCTTGCTGAGGTGCCAGGCTGCATATAATAGTACATATTATAGAGCCTAGTGTTGAAATTGAGGCTATGCCCTGCTCATCACAGAAGTTGATGTCAACCCTCTCTTGAACCCAGACATTGAATAGACCCGAGTTTGGTACAGGGCTGTACAGCAATGCTGCAGCAGCATAGGTCTCACCTAGTGGGATTGCTACCATTAGTTGTGTAACTATGTATGGCCTGTGTCCATATAGTAACTGTATGGCCTGTGTCCATATATTTTACTAAAGACTGACAATGTACTGTGCATATGCCCATTTCTCCATGGAGAGAACTATTATTTTGTATCTATTTGCACCCATTTTCACTGTCATTCTTTTTGTATGTCTCACTCTCAACTTTATTTCTATAGTTTTTTGTTTTTTTTAAATAAAAAAAATCTAAAAGTCAAACAAAATATTTATAGTTTTTGTAAGGAGAAAAAAAGAATGTAAAACAGGAAGCAAAGTACATTTTTATTCTGTTGGCAATTAAAATTTCCAAACAATATTGTTACAAATGACTGTCAGTTCTAGTTTATGTGTGTTCACTTCAGAGTTAAGTCCATAATAAACTCTTTATGAATACAATCACAGAAGTCATCTACTGCAGTCATACATTCCACAGTCTGAATAGACTACATGCCCCCTATCTGTCCCTTATCTCATACTTGGACTACGGTTTTAACATTCGCACTACAAACATGTTCTGTACATTAGACGTTGAGGTAGTCTATGGACAGCAGAACCACAGTAACATAACCTAGGAACTGAAGCACCACAGCCCACTGTGTCTTTAATGAATGAAAATGCTCCAATACTGACCCCTACTGGACTCTAGGTAGTATGTTGGAACTGTGGAACTGTCCAGTTGCCATAAAAAAGTTACCTAATCATCTGGATTTCTCTAAAGTGGTCATTACGTTGAATCTGATCTTTAATTAACAACAATAAAACAGTCTACTTCAACCATTTGGGATCAAGAGACGGATAACTTCGAGCCAGATCAATGAGGAGAGATGGGAGGTGTTGGAGGAGCTATCCTGCCCAATTACCTCAACAATTACCTGATGTGAACCATGCCTCAAAATAAAGAGGTGAAAACTTTTCATTTCTGGTGTATCATTAGTTGAAGAAGACTGTTTGTCAATTGCTGTTACTTAGTCAAAAAAGTCTGATCAAATGTAACCACCAATTAATGCAGAAATCCAAGTAATTTCTCTTTATAAACATGAATTAATTTATTTGTGAATGATTTGGTGAACCAATGTGTGGGTTCTGGACCTATGGATTCTCTTCTGAAATGACATCCTTCTAAGAAGAAAACCAGAAGGCAGTGCAGACATCCTTCAGACACTAGTACTGTACGTGTAATGGTGTGTATCCTGTCAGTGTTATCTTCTTCTGAGACCAGCCTGTCTGACCGGGGTGAGGGGTGCTTCTGATATCCACACGGTCTCCTCCCCCTCAGTGGTATCTCCTCCAGCGGTCTCGCTCTGCAATATAGGGTGGATCCCATCATTCAAGAAGAGCAACATGATCCATGTATTTGTATGGTATGGCAGCACCTCCCTGTTAGTTCATATACTTACTGATGTGTGGGTAATTCCAGGTGTAGCTGAGAACACAATACCCTGCTAACAGCATAGCCACTCCTCCAACACCTCCTTTCTTGACGTCGATGTATCTCCTGTAATACCACTGCCAGCCTATCAACACACACACACACACACACCTAATGGTTAAGCTCATAAATACAGTGACGACAGAGGTGTGTGTTCCATGTGTCCGAAATGATAGCATGACCCCTGACCTCTGTGAAGCATGTGGGCTGCCTCTCGGGGGTGGTTGGGGAGTTGGTCTGCCAGCCAGCCAGGCAGCTGTCTCAGTGTCACTTCCCCTAGACCTCGCTGTGTCAAAGCACCTGCTGCCCACACACACACACAATGAAAACACTCCTCTTTAAACATTCACAATTAGAATTTGACTCATTAGCAGGCTGAATGACTGACCTACAGCCTCCTGCTCTGCAAGTTGCCGTGCCTTGGTCTTGAGCTCCATCCCCTGTCTCAAACTCTGGGCTGTCTCCATGATGACAGGGGCTGGGCGGGGCGGCACCGTGGAGCTCCAGACAACAGGAAGTGTGTCTCGTGTGTGAGACGTGTTCAGGAGGCCTGGGGAACGCGTGAGGCTGGACGGCAGGCTGGTCATTATGGTTTTGTTTCCTGTCTTCGTTAGTGGTACAGGGGTGGATGCTGGGAGAACTGAAACATCCACTGGACGTAAAAAGGAAACAGCTTGACTGCTTTCACCGAGGTCTCTGACAGGTCTCCTAGAGTCTATCATGTTGAACAGATGGTCCGCACTATGGACTGCAGTGGTAGATTTAATCTGGTCTAGTATTGATGTTGGACTTTCAGTATTGAAGTTGCTTAAGATGGTGTGGTCCTGGAGAACTGGCCTGATCTGATCAACACCTGGCCAGTACAACCTCTCCACCTCCCTGCCTGAAGATCCTCTGTTCCTCCCCACCTCTGGACCTTCAGCCCAAGCACCGTCTCCACAGCTTGGACCCTGCAGCCCCCCATCCTTCAGCCCCTGCTGCCCAGGACCCTGGGAGACAGAAAGAGGTGTTGCCTCCACTGCCAGTCCAGCCTTCGGTCTTTGTGGTTTCTTCTTGGCAGCATCTTTGGGTTGGAGTCTAACTGGGCCAGGGTCAAGGTCAGGTTTGGTGCTGGTTTGGTTTTCAGTCATTTTGATTTTAGCGGATGTGACTGGACGTCCTCTGTCCCCGTGAGAGACTAGGGACGTACATGACAGGAGATCTGGAGCAAGACTGGGCTCTGGGGAGAGCAATAGACCTGTGGAAGCAGCTTCTGTTCCCCTCAGTGTTTTAGATCCTGTCTCTGAGTCTGAGTACTCCTTAGGAGCACGAAGACCCTTCTTCTTGGGTTTAGTGATGGGGGGGTTGGTTGAGAGAGGAGGCAAGGGGATAGGCTTGATGTCATCTACAAGCCTGTGTTTCTTCTTCTGGGTGGTTGGTAATGATGGTAAAGCTGCTGGGGATGAAGATTCTAGTGTTTTCTTACTCTTCTTAGTTGGTGAGGATGATGCAGATGATGGTGGCGGTGATGGTTTTTCAGTCTTCTTAGCTGATTTCTTGCCACGCTGTGCTGTTTCTAGCAATGCCAACGATGGTAGTGAAGATGTGTTTACTGGTGATGGATGGTTCTGCAGGTGGGCAGCTGGGATGGGGCTCTTGGAGGTTTGTGTTGCCTTGGCAACTGGGGCATATTTGCAGTGCGGGAGGTGGGTCTTCAGCCTCTTAAAGCTTTTCCCACAGAATGGGCATGTCTCCAACATGTCTGGAAGAGAAGATCTGGGATCATATGAAATGTAATCAGAAGACACATGATGTTATCTCTGTCGTCCAAGTGGAAAGGCACCGGGAACTAAATGGATTAACCATTTACTGATTTAGGCAGCAACTGCTTTGAAATGTCAACGTGAGAATTGTGCACATAGCAATATAGTTCAGGTGGCAATAACATTACACATGAGAGTAGTTAGAATCGGAACAAGAATCGGTTCAAATTTGACGTTGGGCAATGTTAACAGGGCAATGGATGTTACGACCTGCCATTAGTAATTCGTGCTTTTTAGATTATTAGTCATTTAGACTTTTGCGTTAATACATTCCAGAACAATTCGCTCTTCACTCTTCTGCACGTTTTTAACTTCTGCACGTCGTGCACTGGGCGTGCTGGCCTGCATGCAACTGGAGAAACACGTGCCAACTACAGGTCTTGCTCTTGACCTTGCAGACAAAGTTTCTAATGTTAAACGACACGACGAGGACGACATTAACGTGAACATACCTGAGATATAAAATGCCCCAGTATTAACTACATCTTAACACAGTAGGCTTAAACGCCCCCTGTTCTTTCCGTAATCTTTTTTCTTCTTTCTCTCTTTTGAAAAGACCCACTAGGTAGCAGGATGAAACGCCTGAATGTAAATACAATATTTACTGAATTACCGGAAAAAACACTGACTGAAGGAAAAGTGGCAAGTTTAGTAAATTAGGCTTCTCCTCCCATGTTTACATTAGCTACTGTACATTTTAAAATGAGCGAAACGTGTTACTTTAAGAGCGGCTTAGATTGTGTCGTAAAGCCACTGCACAAACAAGGATTGAGGGGTTTTCAAAGTAAGAGTCCTGCTGAAAACTCCATATGGGTAACTCCATATTCTCTCAATGGGGAATAGTGCGTTACATTACATAAATCACCAAAGTTACCGATACATGAGTGTATTATTCAAACTCAGTTAGTCACACTAAAATATAATTTGTTGCCATTTGTTTACTAAAAGGCAAACTAGTTCAAACTACTATTGTGAGAGAATAAATTTCGAATATGTATTATAAACAATTAATAGATATCAGTGACAATATTAGTCCTTTGGAGTGTTCGAACACAGATTACATTAGATTTTACTTTATTGTCACTGTTTACAGGACAAGTAGCTACAGAGCCAATGCAATGCAGTTAGCATCAAACCAGAAGTGCTAATAGTAAAAGCTTAGTGCAAATAGGAATAGCTTAACGGGGCAACAGTGTAGTGTAGGGAAAAAAACGGATGTACTGGAGTACAGATTAAATAAAGTGCAAGAACAGTGTAGTGCAATGAATGTAAGTGTTAGGTTGTGTAAGAGTCTGAAGGTGTTATCCTGGGGGTTGGGAAGGGGTGGGGGCAGCGTTAGAGTCCAAGGTTCAGCAAGTGGACAGCTGAGGTGAAGAAGCTGTTCCTGAGGGTGAGATGGCTGTCTCCCTCCACAGGCATCGTGTCGCTGGATGTCCCCGCTGGAGCGTAGCTGGGTACTGTGACGGGTACGAGGAAGTGTCGGCGTCTGCCACCCTCTCCAGGGCCTTCCAGTCAGACACTGAGCCATCCACACTGAGATGCTGTGTGTCAGAATGCTCTCTGTTACAGCGGTCCCAGGAGAGGTTCTCAGACATGTGGACCCCCAGGAACTTGAAGGTAGGCACACACTCCACCTCGACCCCATCCATGTGGTTGAGGGGTTCTTCCTCGTCCGCCGATAGTCCAAGGGGATCTCCTTGATCTTCTGGGAGGTGAGGGCAAGGTGGGTGTCAGAGCACCGCATCGCCAGGTGCTTCTCCTTCCTGGAGGCCATCTCATGGTTGTCTACCATCAGGCCACTGGCTGTTGTCACTCCACTTGATCATGGTGTTCCAGTCATGAATAGGTGTGCAGTTCTCAGCCATACGGTTATTTATGAGTCTAATGAAACGGTCAGTCAACAATTATAAAAATCTAGTTTAATTGTTCAAAAAAAAACAGGATTCAACATGGCCCAGATTTAAGAAATGGGGGTATTATGATAATGGCATATTTATTATATTGGTGGCACAGACGTATGTACAGTTATATCAACTTATGTCTAGGTGGGGGACTTTAAACTCCTTTTAAAGTAGGTCCTAAAATCATAAATGAATCACAGCACACTGATCCACACAGAGTCCTAATTAACGGCTGTGGGAGAATACATAACGCTACTGTGCATGCTACACGTTACATGCTAAGAGACAGCAGGATGGAACTACAGGTGTCACACACTCCATTAGAAAATGTAATTTATTGGAACAGTTAGGAATTAGACTCATCTCATCTGTGAGAGGAATTAATAGATTTTAGGAGAAGAAAACACAAAGGCATACAGAAAAAACGCAAATCATAAGTAAGGCAAAGTTGGAAACATTCAGTAAAGTACAACACATATCTGCAATTCATTTATAACAACCATATGACAATAAACCTAGGGGTATTGTACAGACAGATATGTAGAAGGCAGCCAGGTAATAAGTACCAGCAGCTCAGGTCTCATGTCTGATCAGACATGAGGAGAAGGGAAGGCAATAGATGTATTCAATGGGGTCTTTGACTGTTGATCCAAGTAAAGAAGAAACTGTCATTTGGCAATCACACTAATCACACACATGCCCACATCCACTCCACCTTAGCATGCATGGTGTGATTGAGGATCATCTAGGATTCATCAAGCAACCAAGCTGATTAACCCCTTTGGACTACAGTGAGACAGACAGCTGATGAAGCTAGTGTGAGACAGGTCAGAGAGGGAAGGTGGAAAGAGCAGAAAGAGAAACATAACTAAACATAAGGCCTGCATGTGACTATACAAACTGGCTACAGTATTACATTCAGGAAACGGAACAAAAAAATGTCATATTCCAAATCTACAGAACGAACTAGAGTGGATCTCTGTACATCTATTAACAAAAGCATCCAGGAGTACAGCCCTGTGTGAGCTCCAGAGAACACAAGCCATGAGGATACAGTATTTACTACCAGGCACCTACACTACGCCCTGGCACCTACACTCAACAGTTACTGGATAGACATGGCAGAGAACAACTCTGAGGCACTTATATTAGAAAGTTTTAGTACAATAATAATAATAATGACATAATTGACAGTGGTCTCAATTCAACCCTGAGAAAATATTATATCTGTTGGCCAAAAGCCATAATAGCCCTGCGTATTGGTGTATGTGTGTATGCTCCAGACCATGAAGAAATTGAATTTTTGAATAGAATATTCTTGTTACACAGGTTTCATAAAGCATGCAGATCAATTTGATTGGGAAACAAGACTTTGGATTAACCAAACGCACACACACACACACACAAAGACACAGACAAACCCACAATAACATAAAGACACACACACACACCTTCCAAGGCCACATTTCAGCAGTGAATAAGTCTCTTGAGACCTATAGAAAGGGGCTGTGGGAATCTCCTCTACTCCACAGCAGAGCTGTTCTCAGGTAATAGGAGTGTAGGTGCTTTCAGAGAGGAAGACAGAGAGCAGGCAGGGCTCACACTGATCTGACATCAGTGCCCATCCAGCGTTTATTTGCTCCTGTCCTTGTAACCAGCATCACGATTCAGTCCCTCCTATAGGTGGCCTATACTGGCCTCAGAAAAAACTCTCAGTCCATCATTCGTCAACAGGGAGTAAAAACCAAATAAAAACATTGAGACCACAGAAGGGGAATCTTGCAGATCCTCCTGGTCGCTCCATGACCCTCTCTCAGGTCTGCTTCAGGTCTCTCAGGTCACTGGAGCATGAGCTGTTTCAGGTTGTCATGGAGAATGGTGTCCTTGACATCCCGAAATACCAGGCGTATGTTTTCCGTGTTTATGGCGGTGGTGAAGTGGTGGTAGAGGGGCTTCTGTGTCGTGTCACGCCGTTTCCCCCGGAAACAGTCCACCAGGAACTTCTGCACTTCCGGCAGGCTGCTTTCAGGCCCGGTATACTCTGGGAAGTAATCCCTGAGAGGAACGCTCTGCACCTTCTCCTCCAGCAGGTCTGTCTTGTTGAGGAAGAGGATGATGGACACGTTGCTGAACACGCGGTTGTTGACGATGGTCTCGAAGATGTTGAGAGACTCTTGCAGGCGGTTGGTTTCCCTGTCCTCCATCAGCACCTAAACAGAATAAAGTCACATCCTCATGAGGAAACTGACTCACTGAATCCGAAAGAGAACCAAAACACGACGATGACATGCACAAAAGGTAAGATCCACATCAGCTACATAAATGATCATGAAGTTCTAGATGACTGTCTGAATCGTCACCTTTTCATGTGGAAGGACGTGTGATGTGAGGGTGCAAGAAGGTGTGTTTACCTGGTCGTACTCAGAGGAAGATACGAGGAAGAGGATGGACGTGACGCAGTCGAAGCACTCGAACCAGCGTCTCCTCTCTGAGCGCTGGCCCCCCACGTCCACCATCTTGAAGGGCACGTTCTTGATCTCAAAGTCGTACTCGTGGATGCCCTTGGTGGGCTTCCGGGCCAGCAGAACATCCTGCTGGCTGGGAATGTAGTTCTGGTGGGGGAGGGAGGGAATGTTAAGGGTTTGTAAGAACATTTCTAGAGTATGCCCCAAAAGAAAACATATGGACACACACAATCACACACTCCATTATCACTCATTATCTTTGCTAAAAAAAACACACAGAAAAGACTTACCGGCTCACCAAGTTTTTCTACATTGTCCAAGAAATATTTAACAGACTCCCCCTGTGACAAAGGGAGAAAACATCATTCTTTACAGCACATAAACAGGCCTAACACTGCATTACAAAATATTGTTTAGAACCTAAAAATATTCTGTTTGGATTGTAGACAATGGGGAACCATCTTCTAAATGATGCGTCAGATTCTTCAACACCTTAAAAAAGGCAAAAAGCTGTTAAGCACATATTTAAATGGCAAATAAACCTAATCTGCTTATTTCAAAAAGGGAAGTTAACCTTTTAGGCAACCCTTCTTATCTCTGTGATTACGCATAACAGGAGCTGGTGTGTTTGGTGTTTCCTTAACATAGAACCGTATTAGAAGATGTATTCCCATGCGGTTCTGTTGGTGTTTCTGACAGAGGACTGCATGCCCAGACACGAGACTCAACACTGCCAAGACTGGGTTACATTCCACCCTATGCCTGTTTATGTATCAGGCTGCACTCTCACACTGCTAGTTTAACACCTCGTACACAACTAGCTAACAATCAAACAGACTCAAAAACTGAAAACAGAACACAGAAAACGATGTTCTGTTGGAGTGGGGCAGCTTCAGGCTGTCTAACTCAATATCACCGTGGGAGGTTCACAGAAAAATGCAGATTATTCATTCTGGTATCACAGCTGTTATAGTGCAAGTCTGACTATTTCCTGTCTGCTCATGATCCTACCACTTTGTTCCCTTCTCTGGCCGTACTTTTGAGGATTCTGGTACTCACCATACCTGAAAAACCAGTGTGAGTCTGTGGAAGTGGCTAGGGTTGCACAGGGGAGGGGCTAGGAGGCAGCTGGGCCTTAACCTGGCTGTTCTGGACCCTCCCCCCGCCCGCTCCTACTCAGGGGTTACAGCTAGGAGCACACTTAGCTGGATTTCACCAAAAGCTATTGCCTGACAAAGCAAAACTGAAACTTAGGCTGGTTTCATAACTTCTCCAATCGCTTTATGAGCCTGACCACAGCAAATATATATTAGACTTCCTGAAGACTGATCTGGTCTGTGACATGATCAGATATTGTCCTCTGGATTCTTCACAGACATAAAGGTTATAGTGCTTGCTTGTTATGGGTTGTGATATCACTCACACACATTTCAGAAGGACTGTATTTTACATACCACTAAAACCAAAACCATAAATATTTGCTCTAGTTGTAGAGGAAGGAGTCACTATGTAGTTAGTCTATGAGATGTGTCACTGTGTGGCTATATTCATACATCACCTGATGTGTATTTGCCTCTGAATCTGAATGTATCTGTATGATGTTTGTGTGTTGTGTTGGTGAAGTTCTGTTTGTAAGCAGAAAGCAGTTTAACTCCAGATCAACATTCCAACTCAGATCACACTCCTCCATTCCCAACTAGCAGCAAGCTGTGTGCGAGCGTGTTTATGGTGTTTAAGTGTCTTGATGTCGATTAGTAACCTGTTTGTTCAATTGAGTGAATAATTGTAAACATTAGTAACTGAGTGTTCTAGTATGGTGTATTATTGCAATTCACATATATTCTTTCCCCATAATCCCTGTAGCGAAGCTGTCGGAAGCCGAAACACAAGGAGGTGTGAGACTGAGGTATAAACAGGAAACAGGCTGAATCACGTGCCTGAGCACACAACACACACACACACACACACACACACTGAGACACAGACAGTCCGTGAGTGAGAGGGAGAGAAAGAAAGCGAAAGACAAGCAAGTGAGAGGCCAGGAATTACCAAAAGTCAGTGAGAACTCAGTTGAACTGTCCCTTCATTAACAGTGTGCTGATGTCCTCGAAAAAGCAAATATTCCTGCATTCTTCTAAGAGTACATGTTTCTAAAAAGGACAGAAAAAGAAAGAATAAGATAGTGTGTGTACTGACCAGCTGGAACTCCCTGCGGCGGTCATAAGCGTTCTGTATCCCTATGTCAGCCCACAGAGCCTGGATGGAGGGCAGGTACTGCAGGAACACACTCTTCCCCACCTGGCCCTGGGCCATCATCGCTGACCTGGTGTCGAACGCCATCAAACTGGCCCCATGAGTGTGATTGTCAGGGCATCCCCAGGGAATGTGTAGCTTCTCCCTCGCATCCACCAACACACGCACTCCTGGAGGAGTCACAGGTGTTAAGACTTGAACTACACACACACACACAATCCTCTCTTAACAATCCACTGCAACCCTCCTAGACTAGGAAAGTATAAAATGGGATGGACACAATGTCTTAACTCTAAAACTGAAGAATTATAAATATGGCGATTGAAACCCAGACCTGGAAAGGGTTGCCTAACAGTTCACCCAAACTGGGTGTTAGGTACCATTACTGTATTTACCAATTTTGTCAAGAAAAAGAGTCTGTTTGATGGTTCTGCCAGAGAGGAACTTATTGGTTGTAGGCTACTTTCAAGACAGTCAACCCATCAATGTGTAGTCTAAGCTCTTTATGAAACGTAACTTTCAGATCATCACTCAAACGGGGCCTGTTAGAAAAATGTTACAGATGCATTTTACATCTGAGTTTACATAAAACTTCAAACTTGAAAAAAGTCACTTCAGTAGATTAGACTAAACAATCGGTCGATTTTCCGTCATTTATTGTAGTATTATTATTGTTGTTATGTTTACCTTTGATAACATTGCTGTAAATAGTAGCTCGGAACTCCTCTCTGGCTTGTTGGTCGAAGTCCTGTCCGTGTATTATCCGCATTTGTTTTAGGAAAGTAGACTTGCCGCTTTCGCCAGCGCCCAACAATAAGATTTTTACAAGCCGCTTTACGTATGTTTTATCCCGGGAGAGACATTTGTCGATTTCTTTAGATTTTCTTAGCTGCTCCACCTCGGTACTATTGAGGAGGCAGGCAGGGAAACATACATTTAACACGGACCTGGACGGCAGGAAATCCGCCATGTTCGAACAAACTTCATCGATGCAGAGCAGGCGGCAGAGACCGTGCGCGCTCGTGTGAAGCGTGGAAACGCCGCTCTCTGTCTGTCTATCTCTGGGCCAAGCCCCACTTCTTCACGGGAGCCACTCTACCAAACAAATATTCAAGATAGAAATACAAAGCTCTATAATTGTATCTTTCTTCATGCGAAATCAGATTTCAGTTAGAATAAATTTAAAAAAATCATTTTCGTACAGCCAATATATGACAGGCCTACTTGCAAACATAGCCTAACGCGTTAAAGCACATACAGAGATAGGCTATTATAAATAAATGTGTTTTTGTGTAGGCCAACTACGCTGTAGTTTATAATTACAAAAGCTACCAAATGTCGCCATCTTTCGGTCAAATTGTGTAGATGCGCAATTTATAGCCTTTATAGGCAATTTTATAAGGGAATACAATTTATGTTGGATTTTCCTTCTCTATTCTAATCGACGAGCCCTTCATGCCACCCATGTAAAACAGTTGTAGAGTTACCCCCTCTGTTGCAAATGTTAATATCCAGTCCACATTGTGGGCTGGTTTCTGAGGCAATGAAAAACATTTAAATCACAAAGGAAGTAGTTGACGGGGTTTACACAAAAACAACATCAATACAATCATACAAAAAACGGTAAAAGTCACAATGTTTTCAGCCAAGTACATCCAGAATGTTTGGTTTGGGCCCAGAATTTTCATTTTGTTGCATCACTACACTAGTAATAGCCTAACTATAGAGGGTACAATTTCTGGGGAAATTGTAGGGTGTGCTTGCTTGCGTCGGTTGCAGATGGGTCCGTTAGTATGAAACAAGCTGAACCCCCTTTGAAACAAGCTGTTCTAACAACGTTGTCACCAGCAGTATTGTAGCCAGGGGGGAACATATGTGGCCAGGTGTCAGGTAGGACGGGGTATATGGTGTGCCCTGCACAGCTGATAATTAGGCCGCTTGAGGGGAGGCACAGGTAGTTACGAGCGCTATTCACCTTATTCCGGAAGTCGTGACGGGCACGGCCATCCGCGTATTCTCATTTCCTGTTTGTATACTTTCTATAAGTACTATAAGAGAACAACTTAAACAAGCTTTGGTACACATTTAAGGCTAACAAACGATGCCCAGCGTCAACTGTGCAGTTAGTGGCTGCCATAACAACTGGAGAAAACGAAATCAGACCCTGTCTTTTGATTGTTTTGACCATGGAAAGAAGTGGTCCGAGTGCATCTAAATGTAATGTAAAGCTTTTGAAACAACGCAGCAATGAAATTAGTTAATAGATGCGTCTTTCTAATTGCCATTAGATACGAGGGAAGATTACTAGTGCATTACTAGTGCACTCATGTAGGTTTTAACACGTTGAATAAAGCTTCTACCAAAGACCCTCGATGAAAAAGTTGTTACTATTTATTATTACAGCAC
>CAEFZP010005037.1:0-5000 GCA_903064625.1 Mallotus villosus
GAGAGAGAGAGAGAGAGGGAAAAAGTCTGCGAACCTCCTGACCCTGGGCTCTCCCTCCAGACTACTGGAGAGGAGGGGCGGGGGCCTTGGCTGAGGGGTTGTGGCGGGGGCCTGGGGAGGGGCGGGACCGGGGGTCCAGCTGGCTACAGGGGTGGAGTTGAGAACCCCTCCCTCCCTCCCTGGATTCCCTCTGACCCTTCTTTCTAACTCCCTCCCCTCCCTTCTCTGAGGCCGACCTCGCCCTCTGCCCTCTGACCGCAGGGAGGGGAAGGGGGTCCGGGGGGGAGCGCAGCGTTGCAGGAATCTCAACTTTCAAACAATGTTCATCTGAGAACTTCTCGGTTTATCCCCACAAAGTTTCCTGTTATAGCGTGTGCTATCAGAGGTGTTTACATTGGTATCGCAGTATCCTCTCCCCTCCCCTCCCCTCCTCTCCCCTTGTCTTGTCTCCTCATCTGCTTTCACCCTCTCCCCTCTCTCCTCGTGGCTTCTCTCTCCCCTCCTGTTCTCTCTCCCCTCCTCTCCTGTTCTCTCTCCCCTCCTCTCCTCTCACTGTTTCCCTCTCCCTCACTGTTCTCTCCCCTCCTCTTCCTCTGCAGTGATGGTGGCTCACGCAGCAGCTGTCTGCAGTGAGGAAGCTCAGACACAACACTGAGCCGGGACACATAGACACAGACAAATAAATCACTCCCTGTGTGTGTGTGTGTGTGTGTGATGGATAGAGAGAGAGAGACAGAGAGAGAGAGAGAGCGAGAGAGAGAGAGAGAGACAGAGAGAGAAGGAGAGAGAGGGGATGTCTGTGTGTGTGAAGAGGAGATACAAGGGGAGAGAGACTGGCTTGAGAGAGTTAGGGATGTGTTTGCTTGGAGTGGGTTGTGTGCATGGGGGTTTCTGTCTGTCTATGTGTGTGTGTGTGTGTGTGTGTGTGTTTGTTTTTCTGTGTGTGTTTGGGTGTGTGTCTGTGTGTGCTGACTGTGAGCAGGACGAGGGAAGGTTAAAGTTCACTAGGTCCTTCACTGTGTCTGGCCAGGGTCTGGGCCACAGGGTCTGAGGTGGTCACACACACACACACACACACACACACACACACACACACGCACACAAACACACAACAAACACACTCACACTCACCAGCGGGAATTTGGCCGGTCCTGCCCCTGATCCGGGTCACGGGAGACCCCTTTCAGCCGGGTTCCATCCCCCAGAACCCCCTGCTGCTTCCTGTCCCAGCATGCCCCTCTGCCTACTCATCCCGCCATGACGAAGATTGTGTCGAGAGATTAGGCTTAATATGAATAACCATCAACAGAAAGGGACTCGCAGACTGTGAAAGCTATCAAGACATATTTGCATCTAATCCTCAGACAACACCCTCCCCAGACCCCACCTCCAAACCCCCCAGACCCTAACCCTCTATTGGCCTCCCATCACACCCACCCACCCCCCCACCCACCCCCCTCAGACCTTCCATTCCCCAACGGTTGCCCCAGCAGTCCCCAACTCAGACCAGACCAGACCAATTCTGTTGGGGATTATTTGGCTGGCGATGAATAATGTATGAATCTCTCCTCTTCTTCCCGTACCCTCTGGCTCTCTCAATTGGCCTTGGCAGTGGGCCCATTCACTGGGCTGTCTGGCCTGTCTGGCTGCGTGGATAGATGGGCTGGATGGCTAGCTGGCTACCTTGCTAGCTGGCTGGTTGGTTGGATGCATGGCTGGTGGGGGTCGTCTGGATGGATGTCTGGATGTATGGATGGACAGAGAGTTGTATGGATGGATGGATGGATAGCTGGATGGATGCAAACTAAAAACTGTACATCTTTCACTGCAAATACGTTCCATTGGGTGGATGTTGAACTGTTTCGATGAGACACATTAAATAGACTGCTCACACTACGACACATGCGAAGGTTGTCTGGACAAAGGCCTTGATGCACCCCACGCTGCCCGATAGGCCCGGCCGTGGAGGGCTCTGAGAGCGTGGGAGAGTGACCACACATTGTACGTGTCCTGAAAAGCAAAGGAAGCCACTCTCCTTTCTTCCGACAAACACCCTCATGTGCCGTATCTTTCATCGGTTGTCTCTGCTCTCTCTCTCTTTCTCTCTCTTTCTGGATTTCAATGGAAGCACTTACGGGGCAAAGAGATGTCCGTCTCAAACACGCACACACACACATACACAAACGGGCACTTACGAGGCGACAGACACACTCACGCGTACACACACACACCAGGCCACACCTGTGGGTGAGAGGGGCCAGCTGAAAGCGACCAGTCCAGCCAATAGCTATCGGAGGGGGGTGGGGGGGGGCAGATCCTTTTGTGCCCTCCGCCCACTCCGATGCCACTTACACACCCCCTCCCCTCCCCGCCCCCCCTCCCCACCCCCTCCCCACCACTCTCACCCCCTCCATCTCCGGAAGACGGGCACCCAAAGTGCATTTAGACAAGATGGCGCGTTTCTTTTTTGGCGTGCGTGCGTGCGTTTTTTTTTGTTGGTACTGTTTGTTGAAGCCGTTGTTTTTTCCAGTCTTTGTTTGTTGTTGTTTCCCCTCTCTTCTCTCTCAGAGGAGGAACGGAGGGGTAGAGAGGGAGGGGGGGGGGTAGGGTCGAGAGGAGAGAGAACAGGAGAGAAGAGGAAAGGAGGAGAGCGGCGCCTTGGTACGGGGCGATGACAGCTGGGTTAGCCTCGGACATGAAAAACAACCCAGTTCACCACAATGAGTGACAACTGCTTTGTAGACCAGCGCCTATTCAGACGGGCCCAGTTTAGGACCTGGGGCTCGTCCCATAAAGGCCATAGAAGCAGAGCGAGGCCCTGAATGGATGATCCCCACACTGCCCTCCTAGGAGGAGAGGAGGGGAGGGAGGAGAGGAGAGGAGAAGGGGGGGAGAAGAGGGTGGTAGGGGGGGGAGGGGGGAGAGCGAGAAGGGTGGGGGAGAAGAGGGGTGGGTAGGGGGGTGTGGGGGGAGGGGAGAGGAGATAGTGGGAGCGAACGAGGGTGGTAGGTGGGGGAGTAGCGAGAGGAGAAGGGGGGAGTGAGAGGAGAGGCATCCCAACCCCTGAGCTCCTAATCACAGACATGGTAAGAACCTAACACAGTAGCAATGTCTCACTCAGCATTTTACTACAAACACACACACACACACACACACATACACACACACACCACATACACACAGTGAATTCCAGGGAAGAAGAAATATGTGCACGGTGTTCTAAGACCAGTGCAACAGGTCAAGCATGTGACCACACCCCTCCCACTGCCTCTCCCTCTCTTCCCTCTCTTCCCTCTCTTTCCCTTCTCTCTCTCTCTCTCTCTCTCTCTCTCCCTCCCTCTCCTTCTCCCTCCCCCCTGTCTGACCCACCGGGCCCATGGGAGCAGGGTGGCGCGGGGTTTCGGGAAGAAACTTCCAGAAACTCCCAAAGCAGCTCGTACCCCCTGTCACCCCTGCAGCAGCTGGACTGCCTCACAGTAACACAGTCTGCCCCACAGAGACCCCTCTCTCTCTCTCTCTCTCTCTCTCTCACACACACCACACACCTTTAACACACGCACACTCACATGTCCACACGCTGCTAGCTCTGGCACACACACACACACACAGAGACACACACCAAGACACTCTCACACATGCACACACCAGTAGGTTAATAGCCCAAGTAATGCTGATTGGGAGACCAGAGGGCCGAGGTGAGCGAGGTAGCGGGCAGCCTTATGGCTACACGGACAGTCACTGTCCTCAATGCCATTGCATTAAAGACCTGTATGTAAAGAGAGAGGGATGAACTTTGTCTTTTTATTGACGGGGCAGTAAATGGGCGCCCTACTGTCTCATTGTACAGACACACACACACACGCTCGCGCACGCACACACACACACACACACACACACACACACGCACACACGCACACACACACACACACACAACACACAGACACACTGTGGGGTTGGAGGCCACCGATAACATGACCCTCTTTTACAGCCTATATAAATCCAAGCCGGAGCACATCGGCTGCACCTGGGGAACCCCACACACTCTTACTGGGCAGGTGTCCTTCGTGTGTGCCTAAGGTGTGTGTGTGTGTGTGTGTGTGTGTGTGTGTGTGTGTGTGTGAGAGCAATAGGACACAATGCCACTCTGTGCTCTCAGCTCTGGTTCAAGGCCAGACCACAAGTCCAGTTCCTGTTCCTGTCAGACAGACAGACAGATTGGCCTGACGGACTCTGGAACCATCCCCCGCCCCTCTCCCTACCTAACCCGCCCCTGTATCTTGCCCCGGGAAACCCCTTTTTTGGGGGGCTGAATCCACAAGCCGGCAGTGTCCAAGACAGCGTCCAACGTTCGCCTGGTCAGTAACACATGTGTGTCGACGCTTTACCTTGGCGGAAACATGGAACGTAAGGTTAGCGACACGGAGAATAGAACATTCGATACTGGTCAACGTTGGCCCCGAATGCCCTCCCCCTGCCCCCTGCCCCCCCACCCCTCCATCCCCACCTCCCCTGCACCCCCACCCCTCTTCGCAGCAGCCGCGCAGGGTCAAAGTATTCAGCTTATCTGGAAGCTATCTGCCGTGCCAGGCCCACCTCCATGACTCATTTGGTCGAAACTCCCTCTCCAGGTCTGTGGAGAGGAAGAAAAACAAGAAGAAATTGAAAGCTACATTTGACCAGAGAGAGGGAGAGGCTATAAAAAGAGAGGGAGGGAGAGAGGGAGAGAGGAGAGAGAGATGAGAGAGAGATGAAGAGAGAGAGAGGAGAGAAGAGGAGAGAGAGAGGGAGAGAGAGAGAGAGAGAGAGAGAGGAGAGAGAGAGTGAGGGGTGGGGGAAGTTGGTTTCCCAGTCTGCACGAGAGTTTTCTTCTCTCGCTCCCCCCCTCCTTCTCTCCACAGCCTGTCCCTGGGCAGACTGTCTCAGCTCCTCAGAAGTGATGCTGTTCTCTGATCCACGTTACTGTGTTGGCCTGGCCCTTTCTTCTCTCTGTGTGGCCGGCA
>CAEFZP010005037.1:7500-32500 GCA_903064625.1 Mallotus villosus
GTGGTCAAACTATGCTGCAATGCATGCATTGTTTGGAGGCGGTGTTTGTGGGGAAGAGCATTGGTGCTCTCATGACATTGAACTTGGGAGATGGGAGACAACCTCCAACCTTGTTAAACACACACACACACACACACACACACATACACCACCATTCCCTGAGGCATGTACAAGTATAACCAGACACAAACACCACACACACACACACCACACACACACACACCACACCACCACCACCCTTCCCTGAGGCATGTACAAGTATACCCACACACACACACACACACACCACACACACGCACACACGCACACATACTCCTGCTACCTTCTTTCCCAACACCCACCCCCACCCACAGTTCCTCGGGACTCTGCTTTATCTTAACTGTCAACACCTTGGCTAAGCAGGAACCTCTCTCTATCGGTGAACTTTAATCTGGCCCCCGCTCTGCAAACACAGCGAGCTCGGACAAGGAGAGCGATTAGTCTGTCACGTTGTCCTCCAGTCCAGGAGGAGGAGAGGGGAAAGGAAATGAGAGAGGGAGGGAGGGAGGGGAGGAGGGACAGAGGGAGGGAGGGGAGGGACAGAGGAGAATGGAGAATATCTAAAGAAGGCAGTGTGCAAAGGGGGAAAGAGAGTCAATGAGAAAGGAACAGAGAGGTGGGGAGGGGTGAGAGAGGGGGGAGGGATGGAGAGAGAGAGACAGAGAGAGAGAGAGAAGGAGCAAGGGTCAAAACAGAAAGGAGACCAGGGAACAGGAGTGAAGGAGGGAGTGAAGCCGACAGAGGCGGTTGGAGATATGGCTCAGACACACAGATGACCAGACTGGGCCAGACAAGAGATAAGGAGGTAAACTTCCACCCCCACGTCTGACGACTTCAATACACCTGGTGTTCCCTATCGCACACGCACGCATGGATGCACTCTCTCTCTCTCTCTATGTCTCTCTCTCTCTTCTCTCTCTCTCTCTCTCTCTCTCTCTCTCTCTCTCTCTGACACACACTACACACACACACCCACACACACACAGAGACGCAAACACATAATACCCATTAGGATGTCTTGAATGAAAGGTGATAGCAAATTAGGACAATGTGTGCTTTGGCGAAAACACACACAGTATTGTAATGCACATACAGAGAGCAATAAATCAAAGCCAAAAACGTAAGTTACGTATGCAATACTTTTTATTTTTCATTTTTTCAAGACAAAATGGCTGTGAAGAGACTAATGCAGACGACAGTTGAAATTAGAGTGGCTCTCCATCAAGAAGAAAACAAAGAAAAACTGAATCTCAAGATTAAGCAAGAATCCCAAACTGAACGGTGGTCAATGACCTTTGGTCATCACAGAGAAAAAACATCCGAAAAGTAGAACCACAAACCTATCAGAATTTGCAAAGAGAGAGAGAGAGACAAAGAAGATATCGATTCATTGCTGTGTCTCTGTTTTGAACAGAGTGTGTATAAGTCATAATAAATAATGACGACCACTGTCGGAGGTCAGGTTCAAGTTCAGCTCAGAATAAACAGCTTGTAGAACAGACACAGAAAACAAGGCAAACCCCCCCCCCACCCCCCACACATGTACCTCATGGCCACATTACCAGTAAAACATGTACCAACCCCATCCACCTTTTCTTTTCTCTCACTCAATTATTTTAATTTGACTTAAGATATGCTTTGCATATATGAGATGTACCATGTTTTAAAAAAATCATAAAGCACCATTTGTCTTTTGGCAATGAAAGTTAAAATAAGAAGTACAACTTATAAAAGTCTACATCGATATTCCAAATTGATGTTCAGATTGACTGCATAATGACTGTAGCTTTTTTTTTCTTTTTTTCTCGTTCTAAATGGCTGGAATGTAGTCAAGTGTTAGAAGAGAAAGGGACAGTAAAACGTTTTGACTACCGAGAAAGAAAAAAAAACCAACAATAGCTTGTCTTACTGCATATATAAAATGGCAGGAGAGAAAAATATTAAAAAACGAAACGAAAAAAAGATTATGTACAACCAGGTGTTTCTTGCGAGCTTTTGGGACGGCCCTCTGGGACTGCCCGAGGAGGCCATCACATGGCGTCTCTCACCCACGGGCCGACGCCCTGATGGTTCGCTCGCCAAAAAAACAGACCTTTTTATTTTCAAGCATACAAATTATTCACACAATATTATCCTGCCAAATTAATACAATATACGGTGGCAGCATGTTGGGGAGTTTTAACTACAGAAAAAGGGTACATTGAAACCTTTAAAGAGAGACAGGCAAACAGATGAAAATACAGGCTTCAACATAAATACTATAGTTCCTAAAACTAAGTGAACATTAATTTTCAAATACCATTCTAAATACAGGAAAGAAGTCAACCATAAATGTGTTTTTTTAGCATAGGAACAGACGTGAGTGTGAATCTTCCTATGTTTTTAAGTTCTCTATATATTCATATATAATCATAAATCTCTCCCAAATGCAAACGTTTGATCAACCTGAAGACTTGTGTGGCAAAAGGCAAAGGATGAGAGTCACGTTTATTTCATATTCATTACATAGTGATCCTGTCTCGGCCGTCACCAATACAACAAGAGAAACAACAATTAAATCAAAACAAAACTTAAATAAAGTCTCCCCTAAAGATATTGAAGTGTTAACTTAAAAAAAAAGAAAAAAAAAGTTTATTTATTCGTTACTATAAAATTTGTAGAAAACAAAAACAAAAAAAAGATTCTTGCCGTTTGAGCAGCAAGTATATTGTATTTCGGTTGGACGCAGGATAGTTTCTATGGCGGTTCCTGCATTGATACGGTCACCCAGAGGCCTTTAACTGCTCGGCCTACTGGGAAAAGAAAAAACATGGCTGGCAACGGTTTCTCGTTTCACTCGATTTTTTTCTGCATGAAGCAATGACACCACATCAATCTGTCAGCATCAGAGCGACTTTTCCCTTGAGTGTCCACCTGTAAACTGGGAAAATTGAACAGTGCACGAAGTTTAGTCCTTGAAAAGACCAGTTCTTATTTTAGACTCAACCCTACTGTATCACCGATTAGCGAGACAGATACAGGTTCTAAGGCAGAGTGACAAGTGCTATATCATAACATAAACAGGAGGGGGATGTGCTAATTTCGAATAAAACAACAACACTGAGGTCAAACGTGTGAACTCAAAGAGCACAAAGCATGTGACAGGTTCAGTTGAAAAATTACTTTCGTGTTGGGGGGGCGAGTGCTGGGGGGGTGGTACGTTGAGCTGGAGAAAAACGTCCTTGTAATTGAAACTTTGAGAAACTGAATTAGATTCACTTTTGTCATTTCCAATGTGAGAGTTGAAATCGAGATGATCGGGATTATCTAGTATATCATGGATGGTAAAAGAAAAACGTTTAAAAAAAAGAACAGGAGCTTATAACGAGATTAGCAGTTTTAATTGTAGAGACACCTGGTCGTTCCCTTCCCCGCGCTACACCCACCCCCACCCTTAATATTAGCCTAGCTTAAGATACTAACCCCCACCCACACCAGTCCCTCCGACCAGTCCTCCGATACTGCCTCTCTGGCCCACAGCCACAGAACTGCAGCTGACAACAACATTGTTTTGTGCTACTTACAAAAAACTGTAAAACCTTTCATTTAAGGAAAAAAGAAAACACTCTAAAACATTAAGAGCTTAAAGTTTGCAGAATTTTTAACAACTCATTTTTCAAAGTACCCCATATGTACGGTACCCAAATAAAAACACGAAGAAAATACAAATCCTATAACTCCACACCAAATAAAAAAATCTAATTTAGCATGTAACATGCCGGTAAACAGAATCATAATCTGGGAAATATACACGAGTCAGGCAGATAAATGATTTACCAGAGATAGATAGAATTTCTTTCTTTTTTTTGTGTGTTTCAAATGGTTCCTTGTGTTTCTGTTTAGTCACAGAGGACTGTGTGGCGGTACAGGTGCCTTGATGCAAGAACCTGTGTTTTTCCGTACACACACTCACACACGTGTGTCCGCTTATCTACTGTAGCTGAAACTCCAAGCTTATAGCAAAAAGGAGGATAGATTGATGAAAGGTAAAATATCCAAGGCACTCTTATTTGTATGCTCTTTCAAACGATACGAATTCAAATTTTCGTCACTGCCGCTAACCTTTTTCAAATCAAAATGTCAATGTGGCCGAGTCCTTACTGCATTTCAAACAGGCAATTCAACTGACGCGACGTACTCGTTTACAACCCGGCGACGGACAGAACATCTTTTTCAAAGACCAGTTTTTCCAAATGTGACCCTGCTCATCTTGTTAGGCTTAGACAACACGCCACTGTGCCCCCCATGTTCCAAACACAAAACTGTACATGATATGTAAGACCGTCTTAATGCAGCGCGGGGTTTCCTTGTTTTAGTATCTCCATGTTGTGAAAAACCCAAAAGAAGTACCGACAGCAACACAACAACCAACGACTGATAAACCAAGGAATATGTTCTCTACGTAGCCAATTACACACAGGGCATGCCGTCCAGTTACAAAAAGTACAAAACATGTAAATTATTGCACAATAGAAAGGCTCAAATTGTTTCACGTCCGATGCAATGGTATTCCCCCCCCCCTCCCCTAACATGGTTCATGCATTGAGTTATTTTTTCGTCTTCCAAAAAGGGGGGGGTGGGAACAGAGAGGGTGATGAACCGGTGCCTAAACCCTGTTGTCCTCGTTCCTCGTCCTCCTCCGCGCCCAGACTCAGTCCACCCAGAAGCCCCAGAGAGAACCCCTCGCGCCGCTCGGCTCCGCCCCAGTCCGGCCCCCTACTCCGCCTACTCCGTTTTAATTTCGGCGGACAGGGGTCGCTCGCTGTGCCACTTCTTCATGTGTTTCTCCAGGGTGCTGTAAACGCTGAAGGGCATGTGGCAGATCTCGCACTTGTACACGTCCTTGCCCATCTGCCCGTGGGTCTTCATGTGGCGCGTGAGCTTGGAGCTCTGGGCGCACGCGTAGCTGCACAGGTCGCACTTGTACGGACGCTCGCCCGTGTGGCTGCGCCGGTTGCACCGTCAGGTTGCTGCAGTTCTTGAACACCTTGCCGCAGAACTCGCACGTGTCGCTGCGCCGCCCGTCCTTGGAGCTGGGACGCCCGTTGCCGCTGCCCCCGCCGCAGCTGCCGCCCAGGTGGGGCGTGCTGGCCCCGCTGCCCGTGCCGCTGCGCCCCGACGCCCCGCCCCCCGCCGTCCAGCTCGCCGGGCGGCGTGGAGAAGCGGAGGCTGCCGTTCTCGGAGGAGTGTTCGGAGGAGGTGGCGAAGGGCGATTGTCTGGAGTCGGTGCCACCGAAGGTGAGGAAGGGGTCTTTCAGCTGGCGGGACGCGGCGTAGCCGGCCAGCCACTGGGAGTAGACGTTCTCCGTGTTGGGGATGGTGGGGGTGGCGGGCTCCAGGTCCTTCTCCACCTTGATGCGCTTGGACAGGGGGCTGATGGAGCCCGGGCTGCCCACCCCTCCGAGGAGCTTCCTGGACAGGCTGTCGTTGGAGAGCGGCGCCAGGCCGTTGATGGCGGTCATCCCCTCGTCGGCGCGGTGGTCCGACACCAGGGCCGAGTCGTCGTCGCCGTGGTCCCTGGGCGTGCTGCGTCGGTGGGGGCGGGGGTGGAGGGCCTCGCTGTTCTGGTGGTGCCGCGCTCCCTCCAGGCGCAGGCTGAAGCGGTAGTCGTTGGTCTCGTTTCCTCCGCCCCCGCCGCCGCCCTCGCTCTCCATCTCCTCCTCCTCCGCTTCCTCCTCCTCCACTTCCTCCTCCTCCTCCTCTTCCTCCTCCTCTCCCTCCTCCTCTTCCTCCTCCTCCTCCTCCTCTTCCTCCTCCTCGTCCTCGCCGTTCTCCGGCGCCAGGCCGTTGTTCTCGCTCTTGAACTTGGCCACGACCGACTTGAGGGCGTCGGTGGCGCTGCCCATCAGGTCGCTGGTGCCCGGCTCGGGCGAGCTGGAGGCGGAGAGGCCGTCGTCCGACTTGGCGTTCAGCGCCGAGGACTTGCCGTCCTGGCAGTGGGTCTTCATGTGGCGCTTGAGCTTGCTGGCCTGGGTGCAGGCGTGGTTACACAGGTGACACTTGTAGGGCTTCTCGCCCGTGTGGCTGCGCCGATGGACGATCAGGTTGCTCTGGAACTTGAAGGTCTTCCCGCAGAACTCGCACGACTTGGCCTTGAGCGGCGTGCCGGGCTGCGCCGGGTTGGGGGTGGAGCGGGAGCCGGACGGCGACTGGGACGTGGAGAGGGGCGGCGTGGCGGAGAAGGGGGGCTTGGAGCCCGGTTGGAAGGGCTGCAGCAGCCTTTGCATAGGGCTGGGCCTGTTGGGCGACAGAGGGGGGGAGGCCCCCGTGGGGTTCCCCGCCAGCTCCCGCAGCCTCCGAGAGAAGTCCATGCTGGGGGGGGGATCCAGGGGCACCGAGTTCAGCCTCAGCACCCTGTCGAAGGCGCTGGGGTGATGGGCGGTCAGCGCCAGGTCGTCGGGGCTCAGGCGGTGCCGGGGGGGCGGGCTGAACAGCGGAGGAGTCCGGGGGTAGCGGCCCTCGCGGGGGGCCGAGGCCGAGGAGCCGTCCCTGCCGGCCGAGCCGGAGCCGGGCATCCTGAGGAGGCTGTAGGGGCTCCCGTCGGCCAGGTGGACGGCGTGGAGGGGGGGCTGGGAGGCGCAGTCTCTGCCCCCCATGCCCGGGGCGGTGGCCAGGCGAGGGGTGAGCGGGCTGCCCGGCTCGCTCTCCAGGTAGATGCGCAGGCCGTGGGTGTTCTGGGCGTGCTGCAGCAGGAACCAGGCGCTGGTGAACGGCTGCTTGCAGCTCGTACAGGTGTAGCTGCTGGGCTCATCTTTGTCTGGTGGGGAGAGAGGGAGAGAGAGAGAGGGGAGAGAGAGAGATAGAGAGAGAGAGGAGAGAGAGAGATAGAGAGAGAGAGACGAGATAGAGATAGAGAGGAGTACGAGAGAGACGCTCTCGCTAGCAGACGAGAAAGAGGCTATTGGTTACTTGGACTGAAGATCTACCAAACCCGGGCCTATCGTAAACCCAATGAGTTCAAACAAACACATATTCAAATACGGCAGCGTGGTAAACAAATAGAGAAATAAAGAACCCCAGATATATAAGGAGAGCGAGATAAAGAGAGAGAGGGGAGCGGCCGAGAGACAGAGAGACGGAGCCGCGTATACAATTTACATAGCCGAGCGGTCCGCGGAATATTTCAAACAATAATTGACTTTCAATGGCACTTGCACGCTGACCTTAGATTTGCCTGACAATGCGCTGGTAATCTCGTTAAACACACTCAGCTCTCCTCCACAGTGTTGTTGACAGAATTAGCGTGGCTAACGTGAGACATGAATCTGATGCTGTGCATCGGCGCCCGAGCACAAACAACAGGTCCTGTGGTGATGGAAAAATGGAGTCGTTTATTAAAGCACGTCTCGCCACACGCGCGCGAGCGTTTGTGTCCCCGTGCGTTTGCGTGCGTTTGCGTGTCGTTTGTGTGTGTTTGTGTGTGTTTGTTGTGCTTGTGTGTATTTAGAGCATGGGGTGAGCGGGTGGAGGGGGGAGGGGGGGGTGTACTCCCAGTTCCCCATTATTATTCTAGCTTTGGTATTTCATGGTTTATGGATTTATTTAAATCCTCTCAGGTGAAAGCAAGTACAGGAGGAAGGATGAGAAAGGGAGGAAAGGAGAAGTGAGATATGCAAAGCGAGTGGCATTCTCCACTGGCAAGCGTTGCCCTCTCTCTTTCATCTCGCCATTCTCATCCTCCCTTCTTCTTTCTCTCTCTCTTCTTCTTTAACCAGAGGGTGTTATATTTTTCTCTCTCTTCTGAAATCCTCCACAGACTCTCTCTCTGCGTCCCGAGGCATGGACCTAGCACCGTGCCAGATGCCGCCGTGGGGCTAAACACCCCTGCAAGATGGCCGCCGGATGACTGTGCATGTTGAAACACAGAAGAAAGCTAGAGAGAGAGAGAGAGAGAGAGCGAGAGAGAGAGAGAGAGATAGAGAGAAGAAGGGAAATAAAGAGAGAGAGGAGGGGGGGTGGGTGGGTGGTGGAAGAAGAGCGTGAAAGAGAGAGGACTCTGGGGTGAAGGAGAGGGGACGCGGAGGGCTGCGAGGAGAAGAAGGCGGCAGACGAGAGCAGACGCGGGAGGAAAAGAGCGAGGGCGAGCGAGCGGTGTCGTTCGGCGTCTTCCCAGAGTGCCTAGCGTGTGTGCCGGCGGCCCTGCCCTGCCCCTCTCTTTACAATCTCTCTTAAAGACTGGAGGGACCGCCGCTGCAAAATGTGCACCCAATCAGGCTCCACACAAGCCTTTTTGGGGGCGGCTGAAAAGAGATCTGGGGGGCTGGTTAAAATTATGGTTCATTACAATCTGCAAAAATTACAGTTAATTGCTGCCACCTGCGAGGGGCTTTGACCCGCTATGGGAATTTTTCCATCATAAAAAGGACAGGGGCATATGCGAGAGATAGAGTCGCAGAAGCGCGCTCTCGCAGCGAGAGACACGGAAATGCGCTATGACTAATAGACAATCGCCCTACTACTATCTGCGATCATCCTCTCCCTCCCTCTCCTATATCTCTATCTCTCTCCTCTCCCTCTCTCTCTCTCTGCCCTCTCTCTGTCTGAGCTCTCTCTCTCTCTCGCTCATGCCACTTCAACACACATAAAAATATGCCTGCTTTTTTTCGTGGTTGCTGCCATTATATCAAAGCTCGGCTAAATGCACGTATGCATTTCAAAATGTTTGAAAGTAAAACAAATATATGAAGAACAGACCCACACTGCTCGTAAAACCTTCACAGGCTGCGCGAGCTCGGTAGTCGGTTTGAATCCAACCACGGCAATAAGACGTCGACCTTGTCTTGCGCCCTAGGGTACGTGTCACCCTATAGTCCATCTATGCGAGGAGAAAATAGATATGAATTTCCCCGTTATTGAAAAGGACAAGAGAGCGAGGCCGAGCGAGTGAGACGGAGGAGGCGGGGCTCGCGTGTCACACGCACGCCTTCTCCTCGGAGGCCGCCGTCCGTCGGGGAGCGACGAGAGAGCGAGAAGGAGGGAAGTGTGCCGTGAAGGTGGCATCTGTAATGGCCGCCCACCGTGGCGCTCCTGAAGGACAAGCCGGCCGCCACGCTGCACTTAACGCCCGCCCCCCCCACTTCATTTCCCTATACATCAAAACACCTGCCTCTCGCCTCACACGCGTCAGGACCCTGACATTCCCGGGCGTCTCTTTCACGACGCAAACCCCCCCGGGGGACGATAATTGATACCCTGCTCCCGAACGGCGGACGTATTGATTGGCGCCGTCCACCCCGACCGGCGTGTTTTTCCCCCGGCGTAGACGCGGGCGGAGGAGAGGAGAGGACGCCGCCGCATGCCACGGGCTCGCTCATGGGGCGGGCCGCCGCGGCCGGAGGACGGGGACGGAGAGTGTGAGCGGAGGCATGAAGAGAAAGGCGACTTGACAAGGCGTTTGAAGGCCTTGGAAGATTTCAAAGCGTCCGGGAGAAAATATGCGGGCTGGAGGACTGATCTTATAAACTAGTGTGGCGTCTAATGGAATAAAAGGGAGAGAGAGAGAGGGAGGGGGGAGAGAGAGAGAGGGAGAGAGAGAGAGAGAGAGAGAAGAGAAAGAGAGAGAGAGAGAGAGGAAGCCCTTGTCAGGAGTCTCCAGCCAGCAGCTCTGCTGGTCTGCAGGAGGCTAAGTCCGGGGTAGGTCCCTTTGAAATAGGATCGGGGAGGCGGAGGGGGAGAGGAGGAGGGGGAGACAGGAGGAGAGGAGAAACTGCCTGTTCGTGGCCAAGGTTTCAAACAGGCTTACACACACAGAGAGAGAGAGGAGAGAGAGAGAGAGAGAGAGGAGAGAGAGAGAGAGAACAGTACAGAGAAAGAGAGAGGAAGACAAGAGAAAAAAAACAGAAAACAAAAGGCAGGCAGGGAGGGAGGGCTGGAAGAAGTTCTTTCTAATGCCATTTCAACCCGTGGCAACACAAACCCTAAACAGGGTCTTATGATGTCTCTGTCCACCGCTAGGCTCTGGAAGCAGAGAAACAGGAACCAGAGATCATGCCAGGAGCCCAAGGCCATCGAAAGCAAGGCCTGGCTGTATGTTAATACGCAGCCTACACACAGACAGCTCTCCTGTGGCCAGCCCCTATAGCAGACAATGGCAGTTCCTGTCTAGACCAAAGCAGCCGAGCGGTTGATGACAAACAGACTGGAGATGCTCTGGACAGGCTGATCCTCCCTTGTTCACTTGGGGCACACACACACACACCCCCTCACACACTCTCACACACACATAGCTCACACCACACGCTCGCACGACACGCACGCAACGATGGCGACCGATCGATCCATATCGGTCACCACGCCCACTCGAACACGAGCCGCACCGACCGCGACCTTGAACGTAACCCTCACGAGACACCGAGTTCAGAGTCCTCCCCAGTTCAAACTACAAACAGTCCATCCTCCTTTCCCCGGTCCCCGTCCCCCCCAAAAAGTGTCTGTCCGGAGTGACTTGAACTTCACCGCGGGTGTCCTTGGACACGACCTTGGCTCCGCACAAACAACCCCACGTCCTCACCTCCTCCCGTGCACCCGGGCACGGCTCTCACCGGTATTGGTCATTTACTTAATGGAGGAATACCGTAACAGGATTAGCTAAGGAAAGAGAAGAGAGAGAGGAGAGAGATAGAGAGTGAGAGCGTGAGAGAGAGAGAGAGGCAGGGTGGATGCATGTCACGGCCATTTTGGAAAAGTTATCAGCCGGCCCCCGAGGTGCTTCTGAGCACACCTGAAAAGTGATTATGCTAAGCGGGCGTCTCTCCCAATATTCATAAGGTTTATGGGTGTTAGAGGGGAGAGCTGGGAGAACGACCGAGACTCGCCATATCCAGCCTCTTAAGAAGGCCTCCATAGCCCGCCTTAATGTGATTAGCACCCTGTGTATATTCCGTGGGGTTATCACAGTCGGGGAGGAGGGAGGAGGGCGCGTGTGCGGGGCTGTGGCTGGGGGTGTCGTGGGGAGGAAGGGTGTCGGTTGATGTCGAGTGAGGCGGGGCTGGGAGGGGGCTGGCGGGACGAGTGGGGTGGACGCTGGGTTGGAGTGAGGGATGCGGTCGTGGGACCCTAGCTGTCTCGTCTGCTCGTCTGCTGACCCTCTCTCTACTCTCCTCTCATCACACACACTCTCTCACTCTCTCTTGTCTCACACACGCTCCTCTCTCTCTGCTCACTCTCGCTTCTCTCTCTCCATCAGTATTCACCACAATGCGGTGGGTCCCAGCTGGCCGTGGCCCTGCTTTCACACACCACACACACGCATACACACACTCAAGTAGATGCATAAACACATGCAAACACACACGGACCGCACCACACACACACACCCTCTTTGTCCCGGGCCAGACTCTTTGTGGCGCGCCAAGCCACTGGCCACAAACAAAAGGGCCTGTTTGACCAACACTTGTTCCTGAGACAAAGCCGGATGCAGGAAATGTGGTTTACTAAACAGAACCCTGCGGAGGAAAGGCCAGGCCCAGTCCATGTTCTGACAGGTCCGGTTCCACACTGTCCTCCAGGGTGGCAGAGGAAGTTGGACCCTCGCATTAGTGTGTCAACGCCAAGAGTCCAGACTGACCACTAACTCCACACAACAGAGAGGCAGAGGGAGAGAGGGAAAGGGGAGAGAGAGAGAGAGAGAGTGAGCGAGAGACCAGAGGAGAACATAAAGGACACAGGCAGAGAGTTGGAACCCAGAGAGTGGAACTCTCGAGAGCGAGAAAAGAGAGGGAGTGAGGTAAACAGAGAGGGGGAGAGGGAGAGAGCGAGAGAGAGCGAGAGAGAGAAGAAAAATAAAAACTTGGCGGGGGCCGCGCGCAGCTAGATCTCCAGATACCGCAGCTCGGCATGGTGGTCCCCCAGACTCTAGCCTGTGCCAGGTAGTAATGTGTTCTGTGTGGGGCCGACTCCAATCAGACTTTCACACTTCCTACCTTTCACCCCCCCCGCCATCTCTCTCTCTCTCAGGAAAGCTGAGAAGAGCAACGGTGAGACATGGCGTCTGTGTCTCTCTCTGACCCACTAAGGGAAGCCATTAGGACCAGATGGCCTCCACAGAGGGGCTAATTCAGGAGACGCACACACACACACACCACCCGCACAATGGACAGAGCCGTACGTGTGTGTGTGTGCGTCTGCGTGTGGATCCGTGTGCCTGTGCGTGCGTGCGTGGGTGTCTGGGCGCTTTTTAAATATGCATGCGGCCCCAGCCGTGTCATAGTGCGTGTCTGGTGTTAATGTGTGCGTGCGTGCCCCTTATACAAGCTGCTCTCCGGGAATTGGCCGAAAGAAAACGCATCCCAGGTTTGTGTCAATTTGACTGGACCTTCTCCTCTAAGCGGACCTGAGTTTGAACTCGATTCCTCCATAAATCCGTCCGCATACCCCACGGTCCCAGCTCTGCTTAGCCCAGTCGGGAGCCCCCTAGCCTGGGCACGGCTGAGCCCGGAGCTCCCTGGCTCGGTAACAAGCCTGGTCGTTCGTCCTCAGGTCGTTATCCACCGTGTGCTCCCTGGTGACAGAGCCTGCCGAAGGGGTCGTCATCATCCCACATACGTCACGGCGTCCTGGATGAACCCTGGAGCTCTGAAGCGGCGGTTTCTAGACGGCTAGCTCACACAACCGTGTGTATAGCTGTTCGTTTCCCCGTTTCACGTTTGATTCATCTCGCTTTCCCCCCCCCCAAAGCGACGTACAAATAGCAGGCGTATTAGAGGGGGTGGGGGGGGGGTCTCTCTCCACGTTATCTCAGATCAAGCGGGGCTGGTCTGGGCCGTGAAGAGGACGCCGGGCCGAGCTGTGAGTGAGTGGAGACGTGTGGCTGAAACCCCAAACTGCCGAGCAGACGCTTTTAACTACATGTACAGACAGGTATAGGAGAGGACTTAATCAAAGGAGGGGTATTTCTGGTCTCCCTGGTGACAAGGTGTCTCCGTGACTCCGAGGAGAGATGGAGGGATGGAGATGTGTGTTGTCAAGGCGAGGGGGGACACGTCGTCAGGGATACCAGCTGTTCTCTGACATTACATCCAGAACAGAATAGAACCGAATACAAGAACAGACTCGAGCCGAAAAGAACAGAATCCAAAATCATACAGCCAAATAGAGCTTAAAAGTCCTAGAAGAAAAATATATTTAGGGGCATCGATAAATCCAGTGGAACGCAGTAGAACCCAGTCTCTAATGCCCCGGGCTGCACAGTAGAACTCAGGGTCTCTAATGCCCCGGGCTGCACAGTAGAACTCAGTCTCTAATGCCCCGGGCTGCACAGCGGGGGGAGCTGAGCCGGACACACATGAGAAAGGTCGGACTCGTATCGGCCCGGGCTCAAATATCCCCTCTCACTTCTACCGCCTCCGTCCAAACCACACACACACACACACACACACACACACGAGACATTCCCCCAGACGCACGGCCTCCACAGCTCTCGACTCACCAGACGGGCCGAGGGAGAGAGAGAGAGAGAGAGAGAGGAGAGAGAGAGAGAGAGAGAGGGAGAGTGAGAAGGAGAGACAGGAGAGAGGGACAGATAGACGGAGCCGGTCGACTCGCTTTGTATTTCCGCGCGGGCCGTTCACGTTCAGATAGATAGGGTTTGGGGGGTGGAGGGGAGGAGGGGTGGGGGTGGAGGGGAGGAGGGGGAGGGGTGGTGGAGGAGGGGAGGACAGATATGGAGGAGGGTGATCCGGCTCAGGGTTTCTGCCCCCCAGGCGGGACATTGGCCACTCTGTCAGAAGCGGTTTGGTCCGGGGCTACAGGAGCAAGTGGAGCGCGTCAGAACCGTCGGCGCGGCGACAGCCGCGATGCCATTCGCCGTCGCTGGAGCGTGCGACGCTCTCGTCGCTGACCTCTGCTACGGCGCATGCACGCACCAACACACACACACACACACGCAGAACGGCAGAGAGAGAGATAGATCGAGAGATTGAGCGAGATTGAAGCACAGACTTCAATCTAGAAATACATACATTTACCTACGTGCTTTGAATGAGCTGGAGAAACTGGCCTATCAAGCGTGTGTGTGTGTGTGTGTGTGTGAGGCTCTATGTATGTAAATACTGGCTGTGATGTGAGGGGACACAGCAGCCAATATCAATACACATCCAGTCAGGGTTACACTGGGTGTTTACCTTGGCTTCGGCCGGACACACCGTGTGTAGTAAATAGAGTGGTTTCAGCCAATTTGTAGACAATATTGTCAGTTGTGAACACACACACACACACACAGCTTTTTTTTATCAATAACTGAGCTGAAGTAAAATTGTGGTTTCCTCTTCATTGAAAGACAAAATGACTTCTTGGGGGAAAAAAAGGCCCCTTGGAATACACCCGTGCTTTGGGTCGGCGATCACCGTAGCAACACTCAAACGAGAGGCCGGACAGTGTTGAGAGAGAAGGAGAGAGGGAGAGGAGAGAGAGAGGGATTTAGGAGGTGTAGTGGGGGTTGGAGCTACGGGCTATCGACAGGCAGGGACCTGTAGTCTGGTGAACCCGGAGCAGCTGGAAGACCTGACACACGCACACACTCTACACACACACACACGCACGCACACACACTACACACACACTACACACACTACACAGTCGTCCAGGCTGAGCAAACACTTCAGTCTGTCTGGGGGCTAGTGTCATTCCCTCCCTCCCTCCCATCTACCTCTCTCTTTCCTCTGCCAGCACACTCCCTCTCTTTCCTCCATTCCCTCAACAATATGATGTTAGCACACTCCGGTGACAGTATCGAGAGGGGTTAAGGTGGGTCTCTCTCTCTCTCTCTCCCTCTCTCTCTCCTCCCTGGCCTCTTCCTCCCCTCTCTCCTGCTCAGTCATCTCTGAGGCCCTCTGAGGTGGCTCTCGAGATGCAGGTGCTTTCTAGATTCCAAGGCCCTGGATCCCAGGACTAGTAAATAAGAACTTGGAGAAAAATGTGTGGGGAGAGGGATAGAAAGGTACGGCGTCATTACACAAATCACTACGGGACCTCTTTTGTGTGTGTGTGTGTGTGTGTGTTGTATATTCCATATATCTGTATATTCCAGATTTATTTCATGAAGAGAACCTGTGCGAATGATGTCTAATACACAACCCTAGGCCAGTGACCAGAACCTCAGCACTGTTCTAGAAGAACTGCGTGTATGGACTGTTTCCCACGACGCTAAAAGTGCATCTCACTGACCACCACACTGCCGTCTTCAAGGGAAGTGACATCGTCCTCCTCTCACTGGCTCCACATTCAGACGACAACATTTAGACACCGGCAAACAAAGGTTGTTTCAGAGCGGTCGTCCATTTCCCCCCCCCCTCTCCCTCCCACCTCGGGTGAGAGGACCAGCGTTCTGGACAGACCGGGGGGGGGGAGCGTGAGCCAATGAGAGGAGCCCGTTGTGCATATGCGCCCCAGGGCATTGTGGGGGAATGGGGCAGGGAGACACAAGAGGGCCAGTGTTTCGGGGAGGGTGCTGGGGTGCCACGGGCTTAACACGTCTCCCATCTGCTGTGTGTGACTCCTCTCCACCACGGTCGTCTGGGTAAAGTTCACCACCGTGACTGGCTGGACTCTTCTCTCTGAGGGAGGGGGGGGGGTATGTCAAGGTCAACCCCGGCACCTCAGCGCTCCCTATGTGACCGTAAACATCCTCGAGGTCGGGGGGCTTAGGATTCCCCCCTCTGCGTCATCACGTGGTCGTGGCGACGGGGGGAGACGGGGCGGGAGGCGAGTGGTGGACGAGCGTCATGTGACTGCCGTGTCATGTGACTGCCGTGTGTTGGGAGAAGGGGAATGAGGCCGTCACTCGTGGCCGTGCCATGCCCTATCCTCCTCCAGGCTGCCACCGTTATGTTTTATTGATGTGAGACTTGGAGGGAGCAGCTACGACGCTGGAGCACTTCTCAACACTGACTTTGTCCAAAACCCTATTAAAGTTGTAGAACGTCCTCCTGTTCACATGTAACTCACCCTTCCGACATGTGCGCACAAACACACACACTTGCACTGCACACTCACTTCACATACACACACACACACACACACACACACTCGCACTGTACATTCACTCCACACACCCATACACAGACATCCGCAGGGGGCACACTACACGCTCACTCAAACACAAACACGCAGTGCGCACACACGACAGACAAACCCTACACACACACACACACACACACACACACTCTCACATGCAAAGAGACACAGACACCACCAGGAAGAGACAGGGCACTTCTCGGCAGAGGAAGTGGTCACACGAATGAGTGGTGACCTACAAACGGTTCGTTTCAGCTCGGCCGACCAGCCGCTCAAGTCTCGACAAGTCTCTCAGTGCGCACAGTCACCGCAAGAGGACGGGCAGAGCGGAGGGGGGGAGGGAGAGACGGAGAGAGAGAGAGAGAGAGAGTCTAGTTAATACCTTACGTGTAACGTTTACTATCCACGACAGTGTGGGAGATGGATGGGCCAGATGCAGGGTGAAAGCAGGCCACGCTCCTTCTATTTCTCATCCCTGAAAACCTCCTCTCGCCGTAGCAGATTCCAGAGGACTAATTGAACGCATGTGGTCTCATCGAGGCCCGGTGGAGTTCCCTCCACCAGACTGTGGGGATGTGAGACTTAGGGAGAGGGAGCATACGGGGCGGACACTAGGACCCACCACCACCCCTAGAACCCTGTCTCTCTTCTCCCTCCGTGTCTGAAGCACAAGGCCTGTTGGACATAAACAGACGGCAGTGTTAGGCGTTCCAGATCTGGGGGAGCCCACTGCGCCGGGTTTCAGAATGCCCAAATCGATTAAAGATGTCGCTGCTCGACTCGACCAAAAGCCAGCCGGGGTTTACTTGTTTCCAGCTCGAGACAAAGGGCACGCACACACACACACACACACACACATGGAGAACCAGCTCGAAAGTCTAGGCATCGTGGGCTCTGTCTGCCATTGGCTGGTCTTGTCTTCCAACATAGGTGCGACGGCAACGAGTGAAAGTATTAATTAAAAGGAGCCCCGACGTGTATGTTTCTGAATGCAGCTGGAGTCAATAAATCAGAGGTTTTAACAAGGGAAAGGGCTCGAAGATCTCAAACCGTGCTGGAATGCTACCTGCGCACCCTTGCCAAAAATCTGTCTGGGTCCGGGTGCCTATAGATCACTACAGTCTTAGCTGGGGGACTATAGAGACTGGCTGAGGGGGAGGAGGAGGAGGAAGAGAGGAGAGGGGGAGGAGAACTGAGAGAGGTTGGCAAAAAAAGGCGGGGGCGAGGGCTATTTTCTATTGAGTCATCTGGTTTAAGTAAATACGAGTATGTGTGTGTGTGTGTGTGTGTGTGTGTGTGTGTGCAGGCGTGTCTGTGTGTGTGTGTGGCCTCAAAGTGCCCCCAGAAGTGCACACCCCTCACCAGCCACACTGGCCGTCGGTCAGTCCGCGTCATCAAATCAAAGGGGCAAAGACCCCTCATCTCTCTCCTTCACTGACACGGCACACCCGCCTCTCCTCTCTCTCATTCTTCTTCGACCCCGAGCTCCCCCCCACCCCCACCCCCCCCACCCCCCCTCAGGGCAGTTAAATAAAGCGAAGGGGGTGGAGAGAGAGGCCGGCGGCAGGATTTGGGGAGGAAGGCAATGTTCCTCTGGTGACAGTTTAGGATTTATTCGTGGACAGCTGCAGGACGGTCACCCACTCGGGCGCTCCTCCTCTCAGTCATCTTCGACACACACGGAGGGCCGACACGTTCAGATATCCCAAACAGGCACTGGCAAGTGGGCTATGACACACACACACACAAACACGGGCACACACACACACACACACACACAAGACTAGGCCAGGGCAAGGAGACTGGCAGGGTGGGAGTTCAATCGTAAGCCGTAACTCGTGAAAAGTCGGACGGCCGCAGGAGGAAGAGAGATTGCAGTCGAGTGTCGACTTGTGATTCCTTCGTCTCCCGTCAGTACGAGGCGATGAAGATCCACGGCTGATAAAAACGAGGGGCTCTTTTCGCTCTTCTCTGCGAGAGGCTTTCTGTGGAGCTGCTGAGATTTATGTGCCAGATGCCTGTGCCCCGGCTATTCTAACAGACAATAAAACTTAATTTACAGAAAGTTCTAGAGGTGGAGGACCCACAGCGGAATGTTCACTGCTTTTCTCCCTGGAAATATCAGCGTGTGGTGAAGAGCACAACATTTTTAATGAAGACGATTTGTAAACCTGTTGTACGTGCAGTATTGCCCTGTAGCCTACATTGGACTTGATAATATCGTGTTTAACTGGGGGGTTGAAAATGTCTCACGCGTCATGATGCACCTCAACAACTCCCCTATCACACATTTTCCCCTATCACAAAAAAAAACACAACAAGGACTCCATTTCCCAGAGTTCCTGGCTGACAGGGGACAGAACGGCCGACCCCTCACTGACACGGTGTCGCCGTGTCAACGACCTCGCGCCTCCTTTCTGTTTTGTTCTGGGAACTGAACGTATCGTCTGGCAGCTGAACTTTGTGGGTCTGGACGAGGTCAAACTGGTATCTATAGAGGCTGTATGGAACGAGTCACTGTATTCCTCTGATACGAAGTACAGAGGAACCAGGAGGGAGGGGGGGTGGGGGGCGTCAGGCGAAACTTCACAGGCACGCTGCCGGCTGTCATATACCTTTGGCACCTCTGTGTAGATAGCAAGAAAAACATAAAAATAAATGTTTCCTTAAAAGAAATAGGGCATACTGTATATACGGCCATCGATGTAGTCGGGCCAACCTTACAACACACCGTAAAGAAGCCAAATGTAGGCGGAGAGAGGGATATTATTTTTGAAGAGGAGGAGGAGGAGGAGGGGGGGGAGAAACGGTGTTAAAAAAAGCAGGCGGAAAGCTGGGAGAGAAAAACAAAAGAGTGGTGGACAGCTTTTCGCCACAACACCCCATCCTTGAAGGGTGCTAGATTACATTAGTACCAGCTGCTTCCTTTGTGAGCTTTTTACGGCTATAGGCCTCCCTGGAAGAAAAAAAAAGCTGCTAAAATTTCACTTAATCGGCCCCAGAAACCCTGGTGTCAGGCAGCCACTTCAGCACCCACTCTCGGATAACTAAGGCAAATCGCTAATAATAGCAAGCCCTGAAGACCTTTCTCGGCCGTCGAGGCGATGCTGGAGGGCTGGCCGGCTGGCGGACATTTTGTGTAACCAAAGAGGGTTAGCCGGTGCCTGGGAAACTGGCCCTTCTGCAGCCCCAGCCCAGGGGGGTAGACCCCCTCTAATGGTGGGTTGAGAAAACCAGACACACACACACACACACACACACACACAGAGCCTACCCTCCCTCCCTCCCTCCTTTGGCCAGTTCTGTTCATCTTCTGGGGTGATTAGCTTATGCTAATTGATAATACGGCGAGTGACCCTCACTTTCATTTAAACCAGTCCTCGTCTGCTGTTCACAACACACAACAGCTGTGGGCACTCTTGCTTTAAAAGAGGGAGGGGTTGGTGGTGGTGGTGGTGGTGGGGGGGAGTTAAATTGTTCAATGAGGCCCCTCAACCCTGGCATCCTTCACGTTTAAGCTTACCTGTGAGTGTAAACAAACCTAGAAAAACCTCTCAAAACTAGCGAGCCGTAGCTAGCGTTAGCCGTAGCTAGCGTAAGCACAGGGTGCCTGGTCGTTGACAGAGAGCAGGCCGCAAGCAGGAGCCGTTTGGACGGCTTCCTTCCTGTGGCTGTGCGCTCGTAAAGCGACATGTCCACATATGTCCACAACAGTTTACTTAGACAGTCCGAGGGGAGAGGGGAGGGGGGATGGGGCCCCCATCGACCCCCTGAGATAATAACTTGACGGGGGCCTGGGAGGGATGGAGGGAGGTGGGGGGAGGGAGAGAGAGGTTAGCCAGGGAAAGCTCACCGGACGGGTGAAGGAGGTGGTTTGTATTTTCTCAGTATTTGCACGGAACACACAGCCCCTCACCATCCAACCGCACGTACACACCCATGCACCCTGCTCCACGGAGGAGGAAGCGAGAGAGGTAGAGAGACAGAGAGGAAGAGAGAGAGAGAGAGAGAGAGAGAGAGGGGGAAAAAAAACCTGCAAATTAACCTTTTTAATTTGCGAGTGTGGCCCTGTTCTGTGGGGGGATCCAGCCGTCTGACAGATGAAGAGAGGAGCGTCGGCCGCGTTCCAGCTCGTCTGGACCTCAGACTTGGCACGGCCTCCTGGTGGGCGTCCAGGGACGAACCCTGGCATGGACGCAGGGCGGCACGGCCCGTTTCCCTCGCGGGGGAAAGCCAGCCTCAATAAAGACATAAAAAAGTGGCAGATTCGCTTGGCACTTTGAACCACGGGGCGAAGGCCAGAGAGCGTAGGGAGTTTGGCGGTGGCTGATAACAGAACAGCGCTTGGTCAAAAGGAAGGGGAGGAGGTGGTGTGTGTGTGTGGTGTGTGTGTGGGGGGGGTGGGGGCGAGGGGAGGGGAGGGGCGTTTCGGTGGGAAAGATGAAGAACTAGATCGACGAGTAAAGAGACCATATGCACAAACTCAAACACGCACACATACTGTCACTGTACACACTGGGCCCTATTCTCTTCGAAATCTCTCTCACTATCATGTCTCTCTCTCTTCCCGTCTCTTTCTCTGTCTCGTACGCACACGAGCCTTTCGATGGTCACCTAGGAGCCTGCAGCGACTGAACTTCAGAGAGGGGGTTCCTGTCTGCCGGGGTCTGTGTTTATGTCTGAGGTAACGACGTAAACAAACATCAAGGTCAGGGAAGCGCTGGAGCCTGTCCAGGAGAGAGAGGACAGCCGCTGACAGCTCTGCCCGGCCAGGTCGGGACCAGGGCTACACTCTGGAGAGACGGAGGTCTTCATGTCTGGAGGGGAGACCTGCTCTTCCTCACATGTGGAAAAGCTGGAGGAACTCGAATGGAACGACCGTGAAGGATACTGCTGTCTTGGGGGGGGTGGAAGGAACCGGCGTCTTTTGTTTCTTCTTTCAAGGATCATTCTGTGATTTGGGGTTACAGCGCTCCAAATGATGCCTCTATTTTAGCCAGATGCCCCCATTGCCTGTAGGCATGACTAAATATTGCGTTTTAATCCAATCAACATGTTTGTATATTTGGGAACAATACCAACAATAGAGTATGTTCATACAATGCCTTTCTCCAGTGTCAGTGTCCAGTGTCAGGGCTTTACAGTAAGACCGTTACAGCAACGTTACAGCAACCTTAATCCTGGCTAGACTGACCTCATTCCCCACCTGTCACAGTACAAGGTCACCGAGTAAAACCTGCATTTTAGCCAAACACACGAAAACAATAACCACCAATCTGCATCGTTCACATCCCTCCATTATGCTCCTTCCTTCCCTCCCTCTTCTCCATCTCTCCTGCATTATGTATTCGAAGGCGCCCAGAACAAGGAACATTGCAGGCCTCTCTCCCTCTCTAATCTCTCGCTCTCTCTTCAGTCAGATGTCATGCCAAGGAACCCAGGAGGTGACGCTTGGTGCTGTGAACTCTGCAGACTTCTCTCTCTCTCGCTCTCTCGCTCATCTCTCTCTCTCTCTCTCTCTGTGTCTCTCTCTCTCTCTCTCTCTCTGTCTCTCTCTCTCTCTCTCTCTGTCTCTCTCTCTCTCTCTCTCTATCCCTCTCTCTCTCACTCACTCTCTGTCTATTTCTCTCTTTCTCTCTCTTCACACACACAAACAAGTGCATAAACACTCAACCTCTCTCCGGTTCCATCCATCTCTCTGTATTTACACATACATACACACACATACATACACACACACACACACACACACACGCACACACACTCTCAGACACGCAGTGTCCTCACCAGACACATGGCCGAAGAGCAGACTGCCATCTGGGAGTGGTGGCCGGCTTTGTCTGGGGGGTAAAACAGGACCCCCCCCGACCCCCACCCCTCACACGCACACACACACCCCTGCTACCCGCGTGTGAGAGATCTTCTCATACAATCTGCACATATACATATGCAAATTGGCGGGGGGGCCGCGCAATGAGAACAGCAGCCGTCACACACACACACACACGCACACACACACACACTGAAGGGGCATATTCAGATGTCTCCGTGCTAAACGCACCAGACGCATGTGTTCGGTAAGAAGAGAGTGTGTCTGAGAGTAAGGAGTGCATGCTGTATGAAGAGGGAGAAGAAAGGCAAGAGGATCCTGGAGAACAACCTGCTCCATTAAAAGGGATTAACATGGGCCGCTGTGAAATAAATGCTAATGTGATTGTCCGCCTATACGTGCACACACACAAACACACGCGTACACACACACACACACACGTATGAACAGTACATACATCATCACATGTTTGCCCTCCAGCTTGTGAGCCGATGCATTTATACATACATAAAATACCCCACAATCAATGAATGAAGAATCTTGGATCAAGATGAATCAAGCATCGCCATCTATGTCTCTTATTGTAGTAACCCCCCACAGAGAACTAGCTGAAGGAGACATCTTTTGATAGATCTAGCACAAACTATGCCATGAATATTTCATTGGAAAGGCCTTAAGACAATAAGACATTGATTGCATGACTGGTACAGCACACAAAACTCAACTCTACAGTTCAAAAAAAGTCTACAGTTGCTAGCCTGTTTTGCTACTTTGGATAAACTAATACACACACACACACAGACACACACACAGGACACACACACACAGGACACACACACAGGACACACGGCAGGATCTGGATAGCAGCTGGACCAGTTTTGTGTCCATACTTCCCCTTGTGTCTATGTCCATTTGTCAAGGACCAAAGTACATGAGCCCTGGGAAACACAAAGCCAGCACCTGCGAGTCCGGTAAGGTGACACCCGACCGTCACACCTTCTCACGGCCACCTCCTAACCACAACGCCACGTTACACTACGGTTAGCTTCAAACCGTAAGACAACAACAACAACAAACATCACTTTTCACACTTTTCTGAGGGTTTCCCGCTCAAAGGCAACCAACCCGTGGTCTATACTCTGAAATGCGGAATTATAGAATGCCGCCGTATGATGCTGAATTTGCGTAGAATGTTCATTTTCACGGAAGCATTTTCACCTCCTTAAATCTGTTTTTAATCTGCAACAGAAGTTGGCCGGGCTTGAAGTGACGGCACTCGAGAAGTTATTGTTTGTGGGAGAAGAAGAGGGGGTGTTTGAAGCCGAACAGCAATCTATCTGTTCTAGAACCTCAGATGACTTCTACAGATGTGGAGAGTGTCTACAGCGAAGGACACACACGCGGCGAGTACGCGTGCAAAAACCATAGCGCGCGGACACGCCCACAGACGCACACCACACCACACACACACACACACACACACGTCTTCATCACACGACAGGTAACCCTGTCGTTGTCACGGTCACACGCGAGGGCAGTGTCGTTTGGCCTGAGCCTGCAGGGAGACCTGGCATGGTGGTCGCTGAGTGTCACGCTCGGATGTGAAGCGGGGGTCTCGTTCTCTCTGACACGACGCGGCGCGGGACACAAAGGGGGCCTTCATGGAGCCCCGTGTACTGTATGTCCTTCGTATGAAAGCCATCCCCTCTGCCCTCGCACTCCCCTATCTGCAGTCATGTTGTGCGTGTACACAATAGACACAACACAGCCAGGCTCATGTTGCTCCATCAACACCTCGGACAGAGAGAGGGGGGGGAGGGGGAGGGGGGGTGAGGTCGGGGGGGGAGACAAGCCCGTTTATGGCCGGCCTCTCTTCTTTCTTCACTTTCTTTCCCACGCTCCCTCCTTTTTCCCTCTCTTTTATGCATTGTCCTGTGGCCCCCAGGTTAGCTCTGTTTCCTGCCCTCTCGAAAAACAAAAAAATACTAAACACAGGCACGTTGTAGGAGGAGAGGAGGAGAGGAGAGGAGGAGAGGAGGAGAGAGGGTCCAGGCCAGGCTACAAGGCCTGCATGTGCCTGGCTGGCAGGCTGGCCGGCTGCACTGGATAACCGGTCTGAACCGGTTCTGACATAGGTGAACCAGAGACGTGTCCTTTTTCGCCTCTGGCCAAAAAGTGAACCAAGCCAGCACTCGATATAGAGTCAGCAGGTAGGAGGAGTGTGTGGTTGTGTGTTGAGCGCGCGTGTGTGTGTGTGTGTGTGTACTGTGCGTACGAGTGTGTACATGTGTGTTTCTGTCTCCGCAGACCTTCGAGGCCTGGACCACTGCCAAGTTCATCTGATAATGGACAACCACTAGGGGAGCTGACCCATCCCCCCTTCTCCTACTCTCTTCTCTCCCTCCCTCGCTCCGGCAGCCGTGCCTGCTCGCGACCCCCCCTTAACCTCCCCAACCCCCCACCCCTGCCCAGATACAGGCTTTTCTCTCTCTCTCTCTCCCTCACTCCTTCCCCCCATCTCGACGTAGATCGCTTCAGCTCCTTTCTCTCTGGCTCTCTATTTTCTCTCTCTCTCTCTCTCTCTTCTCTCTCTCTCTCTCACACACTCTCTCTCTCTCTCTCTCTCTCTCTCTCTCCCCGTCCCTCTACCTCCTGCCTGCTCTCCTCCTCCCCCCCTCCCCCCCTCCCCCCTGCTATTCAAGATAAACAGAGTGCTTCAAGTTCAGGGGACACCCAGGGACCCTTTAACAAAGCCATCTATCATGCTGTCTGCCGGGGCCTCCTTTGGCCACACCGGGGCCTGCTGTTGCCCCCACCACTGCTCTTCTGCTGGGCCGCCAAGCTGCTGCTAGCCCCCCCTTACATCCCCGCCGGCATGGAGGTATTCACCAGACTGGACACCGCCACGCAGAGCTAGCTGGTTCGGATAGCTAGCTAGCGTCTCTCCGGAGGCTTGTTAATCTACATAGCGGTCGCTAGTCCAATTTCCCTGACAGCTTGAGGTCGAGTTATATAGTCGCAGACATCGCACGCGTATACAGTGGTCAAGACTAAGCACACACGTACGTCGTCGTACGGGTC